>JAGFNQ010000392.1:433227-498676 GCA_024364735.1 Boesenbergia rotunda
AATGGGATGAATGCATCAAATAACCAACACTTAGCAAAAATCTTGTGCGTAGCAAACAGCTGAATGAAATAAATAGAAAGAAAAACATGCGGAAATGAATTATGGCCTGAGGCCATAACAAAATTGGGCCTTGGAGGCCAAGTCGGGGAATCAAGTATCATTACAAAACTTTAAGTGGGGCAAAAGCGAACTGAGCAATAGCTCGTGCAAAGGGAGGTCGGGCCCTTTAAGCTAAGTAAATTTCGGAAGAGCATCTTCGGGGATCGAGGCCTTGATTAGAGTGGGCTTTACTATGTTGGGAGGCAGATCGGCAGGGAGATGGCCGACCTCCGTGAGTTGTTGTATTGCACCTTCCACCCCGTATACGATCATGCGCGCGGTCCGTCTGTACACTTGCCGAAGGAAAGGTGTAGACTTAATATAGGCCACTCGAGCTTGTTCGATCCGGGCCGACTCGCCGGCTTTGTAGTCAGCAAGCTCCTTTTGCAGGTGAGCCACCTCGATGTCCCGTTCTTTAAGCAGGGTATCTTTGGCCGCCAACCCTTTCTCGGTGCTTACCAGTTGAGCTTCCAGAGCTTGAAAGGCTTCTTGCTGGGCCTGGAGTTCGACCTCCTTCCTCTTTAAGGCAGTTAGCTCCGTCTCTTTGCTCTGCAAAGCTAGGCGAGTCTGCTCATGAGCTGTGCGTACCTCCTGTAGTTGTCGCTGTAGACTCAGGGACTCTCTGGTTTTCTTTTCTAAGTCAGAACGGATCCTAACATCATGAGCAAGGGCAGTTCTTTTCGCAGCCTCGGCTGCTTCAAGGTGAGTGGCGAGCTGATCTATCTCGCGGGAGGACGCGGCCAACACTTCGTATGAACTCTCCAGTGGGATGTCACTCTCTGCCAACTGTGTGCGCAAAGAGGTCACCTCGTCTTGGAGGCGGCTCTGGCCCTCGGCGCCGGGCGGGAGAGCACGCTGAGCTAGTTGATGTTCTAAATCCTCTATCTTGTACTCCGCCGCCCGGCGTTCCCTGGCGTTCTCGACCAGGGCCTTAGTAACGGCCTGGCTAGTGGTCCACAGCTACACCAAAGCAGATAACCCATTAGATAGATAAAAAGCATAAGGGAGAGAGAAGGATGTACCTTGGTTATGTCCATGGCAAAGTTGTCAGCTAAACTGAAAGAACTGCGTCCTTCAGTCAGTTGCAGGCCTCTGTCCCAGGCCGCAGATAGATGGCCGTGAAGGTTAAGTGTTTGGGGCTCCACCATCCGGAGTAAAGTGGTTTCAGAGGGGAGCTTCACTTCGACTGGGACTCGGGGAGTGTTATGCATTGATAGGAGAGCAGTGGCGACTTCTTCACTGACGGGGTCAACAACAGTTGCTGAACGAGTAGGGGCCGAGCTGGAAGATGGATCCCTGGGCCGAGCTAAGCCTGGACTCGGAGGGACGGCCCCAGGCTGAGCGACACTGGCAGACGGAGCCGAAGTATTAGGGTGAGGAGAAGCTGAGCGGGAGGTGGATAGTCGTATTCTGACCCGACTGGGCGGGGGAGCTGGCAGGTCGGACGCCCTCTCAGGCTGGGCCTGAGCAGTAGGAGTACTGGTGGAGGTGACCTCCCGAGGACGTTTCTTTTTCTTGGACACCCGGGAGGAGGATTGAACCACGGCGGCAGTCGACACTTCGACCTCCGCACGGACCTCGGGGAGATCTGCCTCAATGCTCTGGGCTAATATCTCCAACTCCGAGTCGCTCTCCGTTCCGGCCGGTTGGGCGAGAGATGGGGCCACGTTCACGGGGGGCACATGCCGATCCGCTAGTAACTCGGTCGCCCGGGCATTCATCGCCTCCTCTTCCAGGGCCAGCTCCTCGTCAAGGATGGAATCCATTAAAGCCTGAGCTGCAAACCAGAAAAAGTTTTAGTTAGCCTTAAAAGGTCCTTAAATGGAAAGGGGAGCTTACCATATGTGTCGGGCAACTCCGCTGGAATTTGACTCAGCCGGCAAATATAGAGCACCGCTTCACTCAGTAGCTTGCCGACGTGGAACCGACGTCCCCCTATCTTAGAGAAGGTTAGTTGAAAGCGGGGGTCAGCACGGTATTTCTTGGGGGCGACAGGATGGGCCGGCAGCTCTTCTAACCAAGTAGTCGGCCAAGATGCGGTCGGGATAGTGCTTATGTAGAAAAAGTGAGATTTCCACCCCTTATTAGAGGAGGGAACTTTATCTAGAAAGGTCGTGTTAACTCGGGCTTGGAAAAAGAAACAGCCCGGCTCTTGCATTTTGAGATAGTAGAAAAGATGGAAGACCTGGCGAGTAAGGGGAACTCGGAAAGACTCGAAGACGATCACAGTGCCACACAGAATGCGAATCGAGTTCGGGGCTAGTTGGGAAAGAGGCACTTGGAAATACCTGCATACCGCCACGATAAAAGGGTGCAGGGGAAATCGCAGGCCGGCTAGGAAATGGTCCCTGAAGACGGTAAAGTAATTCAAGGGGGCTTGGTTGGGTCGGTCATCCCTAGAGGGGAGAATAAAAGGGTGATCTTCTGGAACGCGATAATTCAGGCAGAGGGTTTCTAAGGATCCCAGGCTCAAGGTCGAACGGGTAGTAGTATACCATGGCCCGAGGACAGTAGAGGGGCCGGCCATGTGGTCAGACTCGGGAACTAACAAAAGAAATCTAGGCGAGGAGAAGAGTACCTAACGCGAGAGCTCGCGGTAAAACACTGATCGCCGAGAGCACTGTTGGTTGAGACTCGAGGAGGTCGGACGGCAGAGGTCGGACACAAGCAAAAGGAGAAGCGAAAGTGGGAGTGAAGAAGGCTTAATCGGTGGGTCAAGCCTATTTATACCACAGGCAAAGCCAAGAAGACCGTCGGATGGAGGGGATGAAAGTGGCGGGCTTTAACATCTACCGTCCGATCTGCACAGTTTCCCACGCCTCGAAGCTTCTCGCGGACGCCATGCGAAGCCGCGCCAATGACGCATCGATATCAGAAGCACCCGCTCGGGAGCTGACACGTGGTCAAGCACTGATGAATAGCTTGATGGGGGGTCAGGTATTCGGGAGATTAACTCGGAAGGCGAAGGACGCACAGGAAGGCGAAAAAGGGGTCGGGCCGACCGGGCCGAGAGCCTAGTCATTCGGACTTGGCGCCTCCTTCGACTAGACTTGGAGGGGAGGCTTGTGATCCAGGCGAGCGGTTTTTTATCAGGGTTGGGAGCTCGGTCGGAGATTACCCGGTTCAACCCGGCTCAAGGCGAGTAGAGGCCGAGGCCGGTGGAAGTTCAGGGCGAAGTCAAACTCACCCAGGGTCGTCCACCCAGGGTCAAAAGCTCAGGCCGAACTCTCGGGGCCGAGCTCTCGAGGCTGAGCTCCCGAGGCCGAGCTCATGAGGCCGAGCCCTCGAGGTCGAGCTCTTAGGGCCGAGTCCTAGAGGCTGAGCTCCCGAGGTCGAGCAATCGAGGCCGAACTCTCGGGGCCGAGCTCTCGAGGCTGAGCTCCTGAGGCCGAGCTCACGAGGCCAAGCCCTCGAGGTCGAGCTCTTGGGGTCGAGCCCTAGAAGCTGAGCTCCCGAGGTCGAGCAATCGAGGCCGAGCTCTCGGGGCCGAGCCCTCGAGGCCGAGCTCCCGAGGCCGAGCCCTCGAGGCTGAGCTCCCGAGGCCGAGCTCTCGGGGCCGAGCCCTCGAGACTGAGCTCCCGAGGTCAAGCAATCCCGAGTCCGAGCTCTCTATCGGAACTCTCCGTTAAGAGATACCATCATCACCTGACGTGGCCGCCTAACCTTAATTAGGATCAGGAAGAGCAGGATCACAGACTGTCAGTCGGCTGTGTCAGTCTCACCCCGCCGTTAAGACATCCAATTACTTAGCCTAATCCCTGACTAATCCTTAACGATATGTGACAATTCGCACGTGGGAAGACTCTATATAAACCCTATTTGGTCTTCGGAAAAGAGGATCGCTGCCATTTTGCAACCACTCCACCATACTGAGAGTTCTGTTTCGGTCCGACCTCCCAAACTCTAGCAGACCGGGTCGGCTTGGTTAGACCGAGTCATTCGAGGGAGAACCGATCTTCGCTTATCGACAGGATCAAAAATCATTAAAAAATTACCTTTTATCTGAAATTTCTGAAAATTTTTAATAATAAACTAGATCTCGTCACATAAAAATTTTGAAGACAAAACATATTATCGTTGAGTGTGGAAAAATAATTCATTAACAACACATAAATTTTGGAAAGTATATGCTTAAAAATACATTGACTTTGACAAATTTTGATAATTTTTTCTAACCGTCAAAATCTAACCATTAGTCATCGAATAATTAGGATTCCTTTGATAAATTAATGATTGAAAATAATTACTGTCGTTAATTAATGATAGAAATAATTTTGGATAGCTAATTTAGTAATGGAATTATAATCCGTCTATATATATATATATATATATATATATATATATATATATATATATATATATATATATAAAGAATTGATCTCCTACGCCTCAATCCCACGCGCGCCCACGCGCAACAACCTCTTTTTTTTAGGAAATTAAACAATTCCTCACAAAATAAGAAAAATGATTTTTATTAATTTTTTTTTGTTTTTTTTCTCCTCAGCGGTGCTCGTCTTCTTCGTTGGCGCGGCAGACGGCGGACGGAGGCGGCGACGGCGGACGGTGGCGGCGACGTCAGCGAAGGCGGCGAGGTAGTCGGAGGCGAGGCAGCGCTGCCTCGCCTCCGACTGCCTCGCCGCCTTCGGCTGGCGTCGCCGCCTTCGCTGACTTCGCCGCCACCATCCGCCGTTGGCGCCTCCGCCCGTCGCCGCCTCCGTCCGCCGTTTGCCGCGCCAACGAAGAAGACGAGCACCGCTGAGGAGAAAAAAAACAAAAAAAAAATTAATAAAAATCATTTTTCTTATTTTGTGAGGAATTGTTTAATTTTCTAAAAAAAAAAGAGGTTGTCGCGCGTGGGATTGGGGCGCAGGAGATCAATTTTATATATAATATATATATATATATATATATAATATATATATATATATATATATATATATATATATATATATATATATATATATATATATATAATAGTTCTGTTCTCCTGCGGACCGCGCGCTACGGACCCCGTGCAGACTGGCCCTGCGTCACCAATCAGGGACTTCCCTGATCGGTCACAGACTTCCGGAGCCTCGACACCAACCGCGAGTCCTCGACACCAACGGCGGCCTTTGGTCGCTGCCCCCGAACAAAACTATAATCCAAGGGAGTGCGGTGAACCCTAGGGGGTACGGTGAACCCGTCGAGATAGGGGTGAACCCGTCGGGGACGCTCCCGAGCCTCCGGTGGCCGATCAGGCCTTACCGATCAGGCGTTGTCGCGCACGCGGTCCGCAGGAGAGCAAATCCGTATATATATATATATATATATATATATATATAATATATATATATATATATATATATATAGGAATGATATGGTGCATAACTTATGGTGCACAATCATGAGCACCTGCATAGGTGGCAAAATCTTGATCATCCATCTCTATCATGTATTTTTGATGGGTACTGTGTAGGTTGCCACCTATGCAGGTGCTCATGGTCTATATATATATATATATATATATATATATATATATATATATATACTAGTTACCTGTCCGTCACACATGCACAAAGGCGCTTGGAATTGTTCTAGGTGCCTTGAGCTTTATTTTATTTTTTTAAATATGAAATTTCTTAAATTTTAAATATATAAATTATAAATACATATAATATACACTATTAACATCTAAAATTTTTTATATTAAACACTATAACCAAGAGGGAAGCTTGAACTCTGGATGTAAATCTTATTGACTTAAACCTATTATAATTCAATACTTAAATCTTAAAATTTTAAACGCTAAATGCATATAATATACCTTATGAATATCTAAAATTATTTTTCTTGAACATCATAATCTAAAGGGGAAGCCTAAACCTTAAAGAATTTTTTTTTTTGCTTAAACGTGCTATAACCTAACTCATAAATTCTAAAATTTTAAAACCTAAATACATAAAATATATCCCAAAAAAAATACATACCATAGTTGATTGAGGCATTCCTTAGTCAATTGACGACTCAGGCATGCCTCAACGTGATTTAAAAATATAAATAGATCATTTTTTATATTTGATTAATATAAATTAATATATTAAATAATATTTAATAAATATATTAATATATAAAAAACCTGAAATCTTTTGATTTCAGGCAGTGTGGGCCTGAAATTTTTTATTTCAGGCCCATGTTGGCCCTGAAATCTTTTGATTCAGGCCTGACGTGGACTCAAATTTTTTCCTATTTTAAAAATATATTAATATTAAAAAAACTATCAAAACACGTAATTTCAGATTAAAACACAGGGTCTGAAGTCACGTTAGGAGGGTCTGAACACAGATGTGTTCAGGCTCTCCAGGGCCAAGGAGGGCCTGAACACATCTTGGATAAATATAAGTAAATTAAATAAAAATATCAATAGTTCCAGTTATAGTTAAGCTAGGAGATGGTACTTTTGGTATCCAAACTTTTAATGATTATAAATTATGTTATAATAGGAGATTTTTAGGTCAATTAGTGGGTTTTCACCAAAACTCACTGATGGACCTATGATATTTGGATTTCTCAAAATCCAATATCAATAGTTAGAGTTGAGCTAGGAGATGATATTTTTGGTGTTCAAACTTCTAATGATTATAAATTATGTTATAATAGGAAATTTTTAGGTCTATTAGTGGGTTTTCACCAAAACCCACTAATATACCTAGGATATTTGGATTTCTCAAAATCCAATATCAATAGTTAGAGTTGAGCTAGGAGATGATATTTTTGGTGTCCAAGCTTCTAATGATTATAAATTATGTTGTTATACGAGATTTTTAGGTCTATTAGTGGGTTTTGGTGAAAACCCACTAATGGACCAAGGATATTTGGATTTCTCAAAATCCAATATCAATAGTTAGAGTTGAGCTAGGAGATTGTATTTTTGGTGTTCAAACTTCTAATGATTATAAATTATGTTGCAATAGGAGTTTTTTATGATGAATCAATGAGTTTCGGTGAAAACTCACTAATGGACCTAGGATACTTGGATTTCTCCATAGTTGATATCTCTATTTAGAATTTACTTAGGAGATGTTATTTCTGATGTGCAAACTTAGTACCAATAATTTTCCGTTATGTTCTCTAACCGTATCAGTTGGTACACAAAGATGTATAAATATGACTGCATTTTAGGCACAGTTAAAAGAAACATCTCTTTCAACATGGTTTCAAAAATATAAAGAGATAATTTTATATATTTGATTAATCTAAATTAATATAATAAATAATATTTAATAAATATATTAATATATAAAAAAACCTATCAAAACACGTGATTTCAGATTCAAACGCAAGACCTGAAGTCATCCTAGGAGGGTCTGAAGTCAAATAACTTCAGACCCTATAAATAATTAATTTAATAAATAATGGTTAAATATAAAAAAATATTTTTAAAATAAATCCATTTTCAGTGTCCTTGGGCCTGAAGTCAGACGATTTCAGGCCCTCCTGCCGTGATTTCGGGTCATGTGTTTGAATATGAAATCACGTGTTTTGATAGGTATAATTATTTAATAAATTAATTATTTATAGTGTCTGAAGTTATTTGACTTCAGGCCCTCCTAGGATGACTTCAGGCCTTACGATTAAATCTGAAAACGTGTTTTGATAGGTTTTTTTATATATTAATTTATTTATTAAATATTATTTATTATATTAATTTAGATTAATCAAATATATAAAATTATCTCTTTATATTTTTGAAACCATGTTGAAAGAGATGTTTCTTTTAACTGTGCCCAAGATGCAGTCATATTTATACATCTTTGTGTGCCAACTAATACGGTTAGAGAACATAACTGAAAATTATTGGTACTAAGTTTGCACATCAGAAATAACATCTCCTAAGTAAATTCTAAATAGAAATATCAAGTATAGAAAAATCCAAGTATCCTAGGTCCTTCAGTGAGTTTTCACCGAAACCCACTAATTCATCATAAAAAACTCATATTGCAACATAATTTATAATCATTAGAAGTTTGGGCACCAAGAGTACCATCTCCTAGCTCAACTCTAACTATTGATATTGGATTTTGAAAAATCCAAATATCCTAGGTCCATCAGTGGGTTTTGGTGAAACCCCACTGATACATCTAAAAATCTCCTATTACAACATAATTTATAAGCATTAGAAGTTTGGACACCAAAAATATCATCTCCTAGCTTAACTCTAACTATTGATATTGGATTTTGAGAAATCCAAATATCCTAGGTCCATCAGTGGGTTTTGGTGAAAACCCACTGATAGACCTAAAAATCTCCTATTGCAACATAATTTATAATCATTAGAAGTTTGGACACCAAAAATACCATCTCCTAGCTCAACTCTAACTATTGATATTTGATTTTGAGAAATCCAAGTATCTTAGGACGTCCATCAGTGGGTTTTGGTGAAAATCACCAAAACCCACTGATTGACCTAAAAATCTCCTATTGCAACATAATTTATAATCATTAGAAGTTTGAATACCAAAAATATAATCTCCTAGCTCAACTCTAACTACAACTATTGATATTTTTATTTAATTTACTTATATTTATCCATGATGTGTTCATGTCCTCCTTGGGCCCGAACACATCTATATTTAGATCCTCCTAACATGACTTCAGACCCTGCGTTTTAATCTGAAATTATGTGTTTTGATAGGTTTTTTATATATTAATATATTTTTAAAATAGAAAAAAAAAATTGAGTCCATGTCAGGCCTAAATCAAAAGATTTCAGGCCCACGCTGCCTGAAATCAAAAGATTTATGATTTTTTTATATACTAATATATTTATTAAATGTTATTTAATATATTAATTTATATTAATCAAATATAATAAATTATTTATTTATATTTTTAAATTACGTTGGATGAAATATTTTTTAATTGAAATATTTTTTTAATTTTTTTCTTATATTTTTTAGCGTCGATTCTATTATAATATATTATTTTAAAATAAAAAAGTCTGAAAAAGTATGTACAAATGTTTCGGAATTTATTATTGAAAGAGAGAGAAAGAGAAAGACAGTAGTTAGCGGGAGGGATATAAGAGAAAATTTATTAAAATGAGTACGTCCTTAAATAAAAATAAAATCATAATATGTCTTTTCATAAATATTAATTTTTGATATGCCTTTGATTAAAAATCGAAATTAAAAAGACTTTGAAGGCGTCTCGAGTCCGTTTGACAGGTGGTCCGCTAAATTTTATATATATTCAACTTGGCATTGGGTAAATAAAATACAAGAATTTTTTATTTATAAAAACCATAATTTAATTCCAATATAATCTTATAATCAAAACACGACATTAGAATTATAATTAATAATTCACTAATTAAATTTTATTTTTCCGTAAAAAAATTTATTATTCTCCTATAAAATCATTTTGATTTTTCTTTAATTTGCAGGCTTTGAACCTATCGCCATCCTTTGCCAAGTGCGGAGTCAGCCTTGATTGATCTATCCAATCTATCCAGTCAGATCCTGAACTGATCTCAGGGCCTCAATTGCTTTCCTCTCTTTCTCGTCACCTTCTTCTCCGCGTTGTCAGTCGCCGTTGGCCCATGCTAAAGACAAGGTAGGCCATAACGCCGCTATTCTGTGTCCTTTGCCTATATATTTTTTTCCACCGCCGTCCTTTTCGCCCTTGCCTTCACTATCACCGTCGACTGTGAAGTCGTCTCCAGTATACGTTTGACTTGCACGTCGTCAATGAATTTGACCAAGGTGCCACACATATTAATGGAGGTAGGCAAAGAAACAAAACCTAGCGAGGAGTTTTTCTTCATCTCTCTCATTGTTTCCATATAATTTTCGAGTCTCCACCTATCGTCTTCTCATCCCATGATGGCTTCCACTAAGGGCCTTCCGCTGCTGATCCTCTTCCTGGTGCTATTTGGCACGCAAGCTCTTGGTATTCTCTCTTTTATATCTTAAATTTTAGATAAATTTGAATTTATTTTGATCAATTTAGAATGAGTGTAGGAAGCAGAGAGAAGATGGACATGAAGAACAGCAATGGTAAATTAGTTAGCAGCGATAAACGATACTCTTCACCACCCCCTCCGCCGCGACGAAATTCATCTCCAATTCCTAAATTTTATAAAGTTCCTCCGCCGCCTTGTCCTCCTTCTTAATATAGTATTAATTTGGGCCTATCTCTCTGCAATCTCACTCTTCTCATTGAGAATTCAATTATTGTATTTGGAAACAAGTGTATTCCAGTATATATTAATGAGGAAAATCTTCTGTGGTTGATTTGTTGTTGCATTAAGAAAAACAAAAAACATGACTATTTCATTGCTTATGATCTAAAGTTAATATGATACTCTGAAATAATATGTGGTTGCCATGGAGTTACAAGGTGCTCAGGCATTGGATTCAGAATCTGAAGATGCTCGGGAGTCAGATCGGAGACAAAATCCCGTGAGGTGCTCGGGAAGTATTTCTAGACCCAAAGCGTGTTCAGAAGATTAGCGTGTTGGATACAAGTGAATGAAAAGAGAGTTGGAGAGGAAAGAGACTCTATTGTGAATGAGATTTTAGTCTCACATTGGGAGTTTCAAGACATATTAGTTGGTTTAAATTATTTCACAAACATGTTAGTTGTGAACAAATGCATGGGGAGAGACTCTCTCTCACGAGTAGGTGCGTAAGGGGTGCAAATCCAAGACCCGCATTTATATTGAACCAAGTTAATTCGTATGCGTGCACGAGCTGCACGCGTCGAATGTCGGACCGGTCGGGCAAAATTTGCCAAGCGAATAAGCCAACATTTTGCCACTTGCGAAATGTTGCCACTGTTGATTAATGACGTTTGGATCTGGATGGTTAATTAGCAGTAAATGAGGTTAATTCGGTTATTAATTGTTGCATGGGTCTAAACCCTATATAAAGAGGTTGTGACTGAGAGCAACAATCGGGTACTTCTTCAGTTCGCTACGAGCAACAAGTGCTTCATTATGTTCGTGGTCTCACGATTGTATCTTGAGAAATAGATGCCCATAGAAGCCTCGAAGCATAGTCGAAGGTGGACAAATCTATTTCAAGGAAACTACATTACGCAAGCCTCAGCAACTCTTCCTCTCCGATTCGGGAAGTTCGATTTTGGAAGACCGATTCAAGAAGTCCGGGTCGGGAGTTCGGTTCGAGAAAATCGGGTTGGGAAGTCCAATTTGGGAAATTATGTTTAGGAATTCCAGCTCGGGAGTCTGCATGCCGGAAAATTCTGCTCGGAAATTCTAACTCGAGAGTCTGCATTTTACATACAAGACAGCTCGGGCCACTCAACAGCTAAGTTGGAATTTTGTAATTTTAATTTATTTTAAATTTTTCAAAAATATCTCCGACATAGCGCATAGCCGAATAGTAAGAGAAACATTGATTTAATTTGGTTCGGAGGCAATACAAGCAATTATATTGATAATGGTCATTATAAGAAGTGTTTTGTGGCCGTTGAAAGATAATAATTGTAATTAGTGAGCGTTACATAGGAGAATATTAATGTCATAAGGATGTCATGATATACATAGTAAAAGCTATAAAAGAAAGGTCATAATTAAGAAGACAGGTATGCTCACTCTCTTACATTCATCTCATTTCTACTGCAGTTCTACAATCTTCTGCTCTAGTCGTTGTCTCACTTAAACATAGGAGGGGCTTTGCTGTGACTAGATTGGCATCCTCTGACTATTGACTTTGAGTAGGAATTTTTCCACTTGGTACAAGGAAGGCAAGACGCACTTGGTCATCAACATCCAAAAAGTGCTCGACTAGAGCTTCCAAATTTTGCTGTATTATAATATATCATAAAATGGCCCCAACTAATCTGATTTTCTCTGTAACACTACAAGGGGTGATCTCCAATGGAGTCCCCGATCTAGTAGCTATCTTGAGATATGAGGGGTCAAAATTTGATCCCGTTCTCTCCACGCATTAGTCATAGCATTCGGGCTAGTAGTCTCCATGATTTATCTCTTTCGTGTTAGTTTTGGGATAAATTGACGGAGACGCTGAGGGCAAATAAATTGTCTTTTGCCACCTCCAATGGAGTCCTCAATCCTAATAATGCATTTGAACAAACCAAGAACTACGATATCCCTATTTTATTTCGAGGTGACGGAGTAATCGTACCATTCAAGCCTCTCTTTTTTTCAAGTTTCTTCGGGAGGTCTGAAGAAAGCTATAATGGATCTCCCTAATCCTTCCTTCTAACAAGGAAGAATATGAAATTCTATAGAATCTTTTTATGTGTTATTGTCTTTAATAGAAAGATTGATGCAGACGGTAGACGCATGATAATTTTAGCATAATGGTCAAGGGTCGATTCTCGAAAACTGACGACCTGGTGGTGATCCCCACTATGCATCTTCCCATTGTGTACTTGCATTTATTTTCCTCCATATCTGAGGCAACAAACCTATCTTTTTTTTGTTTAATAGAAAGATTGATGTCTGACGGAATAAAGATTATTTTACAGATTTGTTGCCTCTGAGGAATTGTAGAGAAAGACAGAGAGAATTCGGTAAACGAAGTGAAACAACATCTAGGTTTAAACGAAAAAAGTTTATTTTCAAAACAAAATGGCATCGGGCGAGATAGCAATTATCTTGTGGATAATATTGATTCCGTTGATTCAACTATGAACGTCGAAAATAATTTTCTAAAATCTGTTAATTCAGAAGAATTGTCACTCCCCCAGAGGCAAGGGGACCAAATTCCATTTTTGGTGGCCCAACAACCTAGCTCTTTGGTCGTCGACCGTCGGTCGTGCCGTTACTCACAAAAACTTCCCACCCCTAGCCATCCCCAGGATTCAAACTCTAGACCTTCAGGTTAAGTACTAGAGTTTATGAATCCTGGTAGCCAAGTGAGGGCGCCTCACTTGGCTACCAGGATTCATAAACTCTAGTACTTAGCTTGGAGGTCTAGAGTTCGAATCCTGGGGAAGGCAAAAATCTACTGGCCAGGGGTGGAAAGTTCTTGTGAGTAACGGCACGGCCGACGGTCGACGACCAAAGGGGCCAGGTTGTTGGGCCGCCAAAAATAGAATTTGGCCGCCCAAGGGGCCGAGGGGTCGGGTCGACGGGTCGGTCATTATAATAAAAGGCGCCTTTTTATTGTAACGACCCGACCCCTCGGCCCCTTGGGCGGCCAAATTCTATTTTTGGCGGCCTAACAACCTGGCCCCTTTGGTCGTTGGCCGTCGGCCATGCCGTTACTCACAAGAACTTCCAACCCCTGGCCAGTGGATTTTTGCCTTCCCCAAGATTCGAACTCTAGACCTCCAGGCTAAGTACTAGAGTTTATGAATCCTGGTAGCCAAGTGAGCCGTTCAAGGGACAACCTCGACTCTCATTACCCAGAAGCTTACAATAATAATAGATGGGGTGCTCTAGAGGACAATCCGGTCTGCTGTGGTTCCTAGATCCACACTAAAAACAACAAGCCCCACCAGTAGCAGACTTCCTGGTCTGCTGAGAACCCTGCGACGATCCTACTGAAAACTGTCTCGACTTCTAGGGTCGAGGATAAGGTCCAGAAGTCTCCTGCATACTCTGACTCCTACTACTGCACTTCTGTCCAATAGTTTGTTGTTTCTGAGTCTCTACTGAATCTCGAGTTGTCTGCTTTCCTTTCTTCTTATCACCATGCAACTGATGTTGGATCATCTCTATGTGTAGAGCTTGGTCCAAAGCCTCTCGATAAGAAGTCGGAGCCCATCCAAACATACGTAACTGGATATATCCAGCAAGGCCCTCTGTGAACTGTGTCGTCCGCTCATCTTCGGTAGCCACCAAATGAGGACAAAACTCCGCCAGGCGATTAAATTCTGCCTTATACTCCAAAACTGAGCGATCTCCTTGATGAAGAGCAAGAAACTTCTGCCGTCGGGCTGTACGAAACACAGCAGGATAATACTTGCCCTTAAAAGCTTCGCGAAAAGAAACCCAATAAATTGACCGTCCACCAATAATAGTCTTTTGCATGTTCCACAAAGTGACGGTCTGATCTCGAAGGTGATAAGTAGTCAACTCCACCTTCTCTATGTCTGTGAGAGTCATATAGCTGAAGGTGTCCTCTAATGTCTCTAACCAGGCATGAGCAGCATACGTACCACTGATGGCACTCCAGGGATTGCCACTAGTGGAACTGATGGACCTGCCTCTGATGGTACTCCTGGAATTGCTATCGGATAAGGAGGTACTCTCAGTGGTGGAGGTCTCAGCTCACCCAAAAGGTCTTGGTGAGCTGATGTCCAACCAGTCGGCTCCACCCTGGTGGGTATCTCAACCTCCTGACTCGGCCTCCTCTGGTCTTCCCTGTGATCGTCGTCCACGACCACGTGCATGGGGCGGAGAAAACTCAAAACGACAAGGCATACCTGTTAACAAAACCAATACGCATTTCTTAGATATAATTTTATAAATTTAAAACCAACTTACTTCTGTTTGTCAGGAGAGATCTCGTCGTTACCAAGTCCCAAAATACAACCATGTCAAAAAAATGACTTTGCAAAAATATACAAATCCATAAAATACAAATAGACTTCGTAAAATAATTTCGTAAACCCACAGAAACCAAATAACATCGCAAAACTTCACTTTGATACCAAAAATTGTTACTCCCCTAGAGGATCATGTTTGCTCGAAAATCGGGTAGCATCTCCCCTGTACGGTGGATAAGTTGGGACAAATATACATCATTATTCCAATCAAGGTCCAAAAGAAACATAACTAGAAAACTATCCCAAAACAGGATAACTCCATGCTCTACAATTCAACCCCATATCAAAAACTCATAGTTGTGGAAAGCCAACTCAAAATCAAATTCAACATTAAATTCCAACACTGAGCAGAAATCCCAAATTTCAAACACAGAAATCCAAAACCATCGTACCACAGCATTGCCTCCCTAGAGCTCACGACACAACAAGAAGGTCAAAGGAAACCACTACAACACAACCCGCAATCTGAATCTAACCAACCGATTCCTACTACTGATCAAAGCCAAAAAGAAATAAAAGTATAGTTGTGGCAAAATGATAATACGATCGGAACAAACCAAAACCTGAAACAAAATTCACAATAACGAATCCAGATTTAGATCACCACAAGAACAAAATCCTCATATCTAGGATAGGAACCTTTGGATTAAACACACAGATCCTTTCCTCAATCAAACGTAGTTCCCAGTGTTCTGTTCAGATTCGCCACAACCAGACCAATAAGAGGAATCTGCTATAAATCCGAAATTACCACCTGATTGGAAACCAAAGTCTTACTAGCACAAAGGATGGTCGACGCCCTCTCAACTCATGGCAGCGGCGTCGGGTCTCCCGTGAGGGCAGCGACGCGAGGAGAGATGAGCGTGCAGCGCCCTGTTCGTGCGCGGCGGAGAAGACGAAGAAGAAGAAAAAAAATGAGAGGAAGAAGATGAATACGGCGAAGAGGTTCGTGAGTCGGGCGAAACCGCTCATGCGGGAGGACGGCATCGGGGCGGAAACACGGGGAAGAGAGGAAATAAAGAGAGAAGTTTAGGGTTTATAATGATTATGGATTTTTGTAAAAAGGCTCTCCAAATTCGGATAATTCCAACTCCATTCTTAATTTAGGACTTTAGCATTTAAGCACTCGAATATTTGATATTTAACATCATTGCCGGCACATGGAAAATTATGTCGTTAATATTGGAAGGCATGTTATCATTGAACATGAAAATTACTCTCCATTTTTTTTTTTTTTGATAATTACGTGTTATTTTGTCGATCTATTGCTATTTTCTTTTTTATATAAACAAAAATATAAGAGTTCAACTGGATGAACCAATGCTTTAATGATAAACTCAGGACTGAGACATCCTTGCCCAAGTCAACTGTTGGGCAAGCTGCCATTGCTCGACCCAACTTGCAGTCCAAGCCAAGCCCGATATGACATGACCTATATCTCACTGAGCTATACCAAGCACACTCGGCCATAAGTGATCCGACCCGAGTCACATCTTTAGCTCTCAAGTTATCAAATATTTATAAGTTCAACTAGGATAAATAAAATAAAACCATTATTATAGTACTTATCTTATGAAAACCATAATTTAACTTCATATAATACATGAATTAGGATTTTAATCAATAATTAATCTTACTACAATTTCATAGATGTGCCATACAATTTAGAGAATTTTGGATAGATCATATAATAAAAATCTCAGAAATTCATATTGAATTCACTAATTATTTTTTATTTTCTCAGTAAAATATTATTATTCTCTCATAAAATTATTTTGTTTTTTCTACTGATTATCTTTCTTTCTCCGTCTCTTTCCTTGTTTCCGTATAAATTTCTAACTCCATTGCTGATATTTATTTCTCAAGTCTCTGCCTATCGTCTTCTCATCCCACGATGGCTTCTGCCAAGGGCATTATGTTGTTCTTCTTCTTCCTCGTGCTATCTAGCACGCAAGATCTTGGTAATCTCTCTTAATTTTATATCGTCTCTTTGGGGTTATAAAAAAGAATTAAGTAATTAAATCATAGACAGATTTGAATTTTCTTAAGGTCTGGAATGAGTGCAGGAAGAACGGAGAAGATGAACATGAATAGCCCCCGCAAATTAGTCAGCAGCGATCGACTACTTCCACCGCCACCGCCGCCGCAGAGAAATCGGCCTATAGGTCCTACACTTTCTCCTCGCCCTCCTGTTTAATGCTGTATTTGAGGCTCCATGTTTACCACACTGAGTGCCGGGCTATCTCTCTTTGCAATCTCACTCTTCTCTTTAGCAATTTGATTATTGTATTTGTAAACAAGTGCATTTCAGTGTATATTAATGAGGAAGATCTTGTCTGGTAGATTTGGTGTCATTCAGAAAAAAAAATCCATGATTATTTCAAGGTTCATGTTCACAATCCATATATAAAGAATAATACTCGAGGTCGGTTTGTTAAGTGTGATGACTATACATTTATTGTCCCCGCGGGTGTAGCTAAGTTGATACTCAGACAGTGCTTACTAGAGGTATACATGAATTGAATTTCGACATGTGCAAATACTATTTCGGATTATTTCATACTCTTTGTTTAGGAAGGTGGCTAGGCTAAAGTTGAATAAATCTCCATGATTTATATTCTTTCAGATTATATGAGGCTGTTATGAAAAAGAACCCTTATTTTATTTTTTGCCATCTATTGACGATCAATCTGTGTGTGCATAATTATAAAGGAATACAGTAGATCTCCAGGAATAATCTGGATTATCGACCTGGTATACTGGAGAAATGACCCCGACTAAACTTATTTTCATGTCTCTCTTGTTATATCAGGCCTGCCTCTGTAACACCACCAGGGTGACCTACCTCCAATGAAGTCCCTGAGAATGAAAATGAGCATAGCCACTGATCAGGCCTTTCACTCTATTTTTCGTTAGTATTCATTATCTTCGGTGAGACAGCACAGCACAACAAGCGAAAATCAGCACCATGAATTATATATATATATATATATATATATATATATATATATATTATATATATATATATATATATATATATATATATATATATATATATATATATATCATGGACATAGTTGAGATGGCAAAAATCTTGAATTTGAGTTACAGAGTTGGTAGGGCATAAATCCCTAGATTTTATATAAAAAGTCTCTCTTCCTAATCTCTTATCTTCTCAGTCACCATGCATTCGTGTTGGTCATGGGGCGGACTAGCGGGGGTTCTAGATTGGTCTTTCAGTCACCATCATTTACCTCCTCCGTGTTAATCCTGAGACGGGCTGGTAGGGGTGCTGGGTGAGTGTTTCGTCTTTTGTCACTCTGTATATATATATATATATATATATATATATATATAGACCCGGGGGCAATGGTATAGCGGAATAATGACTAGTTGTCATCCCAAACATCCGTGATTCGATCCCCAGCTAAGATGTATTTTGTAAGCATTTTTTCTCCAAATGGAGCGCGAACCCTGAGATGTTGGGCTTTTGGACCGCCCGCTACGAGTACTTCCCAATAGCGACTAGGGGGTACTTCTATGAGACCGGGTCGGTCGCTTGAGGTTCGATGTTATCCAACCTCATTAATCATTTATATATATATATATATATATATATATATATATATATATATATATATATATATATATATATATATATATATATATATATATATATATATATATATATATATAAGGATTTGATCTCCTGAGCGACAAAAGTTGCAATCCCATGCGCGACAAGCTTCATGATCGGTCAAGTAACCGATCAAGCACTCTCCGAGGGCGGCGAGCCGGTGACTAGTAATGACGGGTGGAGGGTGTGACGAGCCCGACGAGTTTACGTGTCCCTCTTGGTTATAGTATGGTGTTCGAGGCGGCGACTGGAGGCCGCCGTTGGTCAGCAAGCCCCGACGGGTTCACGTGTCCCTCTTGGTTATAGTATGGTGTTCGGGGCAGCGGCCGAAGGCCTCCGTTGGTCAGCAAGCCCCGACGAGTTCACGTGCCCCTCTTGGTAATAGTATGGTGTTCGGGGCGGCAGCCAGAGGCCGCTGTTGGTCAGCAAGCCCCGACGGGTCACATGTCCTTCTTGGTTATAGTATGGAGTTCGCGGCGGCGGCCGGAAGCCGCCGTTGATCAGCAAGCCCCGACGGGTTCACGTGTCCCTCTTGGTTATAGTATGATGTTCGGGGCGGCGGCTGGAGGCCGCCGTTGGTAAGCAAGCCCCGACGGGTTCACGTGTCCCTCTTGGTTATAGTATGGTGTTCAGGGCGCCGGCCAGAGGCCGCCGTTGGTCAGCAAGCCCCGACGAGTTCACGTGTCCCTCTTGGTTATAGTATGGTGTTCGGGGCGGCGGCTGGAGGCACTTGCCGCCCTCGGAGAGTGCCTGTTACGTCACGGTGACTGATCAGGAAGCTTGTCGCGCATGGGCGCGCAGGTTTTGTCGCTCAGGAGATCACTCCTATATATATATATATATATATATATATATATATATATATATATATATATATATATATATATATATATATATATTAAAGCTTTCAGGTCTAAGGTATATATAGTGGAAAGGCGATTAGTTGTCATCCTAGGTATGTGTGGTTCGATCTCCAGTTATGACGTATTTTGCAAGATGTTTTTCTCAAGTATGGCGTGAACCTTGAGACACTGGGCTTTTAGACCACCCGCTGCGAGTGCTTCTCGATTTATGTTGATGGTCGGTGGGAAACTTCCATGAAACTAGATCGATAGCCCGAGATTCGACATTACTCAATCTCGTTAATTATTTCTATATATATATATATATATATATATATATATATATAGAGGAATGATCTGCTACGGATCGCGTGCGGACTAGCGCCTGATCGGTCACCAGACCGATCAGGAAGGTGCCAATTGTATTACAATTGGCACATACAATTCGTCCCGACTTCTCGGCACCAACGGTGGCCTTCGGCCGCCGCCCCCGAACAAAACTATAATCCAGGAGGGGTGTGATGAACCCTAGAGGGTAGGGTGTACTCGTCGGGGACGGTCCTGAGCCTCCGGTGGCCGATCAGGCAGACGATCTGCGACTTCTCGACACCAACGGCGGCCGAACCGCCGTCCCCCAACAAAACTATAACCCAGGGGGGTTACGATGAACCCTAGGGGGTAGGGGTGAACCCGTCGGGTACGGGTGAACCCGTCAGGGACGCTCCCGAGCCTCCGGTGGCTGATCAGGCTTGACTGATCAGTCTGGTGACGGATCAGGCAACTGCCTGATCGGTCTGGTGACCGATCAAGCGTCAGTCCGCACGCGATCCGCAGCGCGCAGTCTGCATCAGATTATATATATATATATATATATATATATATATATATATATATATATATATATATATATATATATATATATATATATATATATATAAAAGCAACATTCTTCTTTTCCCAAAAAAAAAAAAACTTGAACAAATCAAATGGCTATAGTCAAGCGAACCCAATCTTTTCAGGTTTGCGTGATGCAAAAAAAATGCTAAGAATTTGACCACATAATAATTATCCCCTTACAAAAAAACACTCTTCAGTAATTAGCCATCGATCTAGCCGATCGCGTCCAATTCAGAAATCACTTTGAATTAAAGATCAGTGAAGCTCACAAGCTTCAGTAGAGAAATTCTAATGGATGTGGGCAAAGGAACAAGACCGGGTTTGAAGTTTCTCACACAAAAAAACGAATCCATCTCATTCCTTATTCCCATATCAAATTTAACTCTCTCGCTGATATTTCTGGAGTCTCCGGCTGAATGAAGCTCACAAGCAACAGGAGAGAACTTCTAATGGAGGTAGGCAAAGGAAAGCGACTTGGTTTGGAGTTTCTCACACAAAAAGTCGAATCCATCTTTCTCCCTCTCTTTCTTATTTTCATATCAACTATAACTCTGTTCCTGATATTTATCCATCGAGTCTCCGGCTGAAGTCTTGGCTTTCTCCATCTCTGACTCTCATACTCCCCGTCATATATTTTCTATTAGGTGGAATACTGCCCCCACGGGCTGGATCAGCTGGTTAAGACACTCACATTTGAAATAGAGGGCGTGGGTTCGAGGGTCGACAGTATGAACGAGGGGTGAAACCTCGGCTGCTGTTTAAAAAAATCCATCGCGCCTGGGTGTCTTAACCTGCCCAGCATTCACCGTGATTTACCTCCTCTGGACACTTTTGGGACAGAGACCAGGAGGCCGCTAAGTTGACGGTTCCAACTTTTTATGAGATATTAGGTGGAATACCCACCCGCCCCCACGGGCTGGATCAGCTAATGAGGTACTCGCCGCTTGCATCGGAGGGTATGGGTTCGAGGGTCGACGGTATGCGCGGGGGGTAAAACCTCGGCTGCTGTTTAAAAAATATCCCTTGCGCCTGGGTGCCTCATCTGCCCAGTATTCATCGTAATTTACCCTCTCTGGATATTTATGGGGCAGAGATTAGGAGGCCGTCAAAATGACGGATCCACTTTTTTTGCATATTAGGTGGAATACCTAGGATAATATTCGATGAAAATTACTGTTTGTCGTTGTATTCCAAAAAAAAAAAAAACGATCCTAAAAACCTCGAAGTAAACCTACTAATAATATAATAATATTGAACTTTAAAAATCATTATCTAAATAATAATAAATATGTTAAATCGTTCGCGAGTATGTTTCAATTTATGCTGAATAAGAAATTTTCATAAGATCCTTCGCCTGAGCTCGACGTCATAATTATTTTATTATTAATATTATTATTTCAACAAGTGCATCAGGTAATATTTTCTCGTCAAGTGCCGACATAGCTGGTCATCTCATGGTAAGTGCCAGGATTTTAGCAAGTGTCAAGGCGTTTTATCCGACCAATAAAATCGTAATTTATCTCTTTTGAATATCGATGGGTAGAAATCAAGAGACCGCGACGATTCCAATTTTTTTTTTCCAGAATTTCAGAGTGCCGGACATATTCTCTCGTCTCTGGGATCTAAGAGAAGAGAAGAGCATGACGAAGCCCCACGCCCTGTTCGCCACCATCTCTTTGCCCGGCCATTTCTTTCCCGCCGTCAGCCTCTCCATCAAACTGGCTGCCAAGGGATTCGTCGTCACGGTCGCCACCCTAGACCGCGGCTCCTCCTCGTTCCCCGACCTCTTAGCCGCCGCCGCCGCCTGCTGCGAGGGCCTGGACATCCGCTTCCAAGTCTTGAAGGATGTCATGCATCTACGAGCGGCACAGTCGGGCTCGAACAACGACAGACTCTACTTCCTGCTCCACCATGCCTTCGCCCCCATGGAAGAGCTGCTGCAGAAACTCTTGCGAGAAGAGCCGCCCGTCACGGTTCTCATCGCCGACACCTTCAACACTTGGCCATCCACCATGGCCAAAAAGTACGACCAGCTCCATGTCTCTTTCTGGACTCAGCCGGCGCTCGTTCTCGCGCTCCAATGCCACAGGGACCTCCTCCTCTCAAATGGCCACTTTGCTTCCCCTGATCAGAATCGGAAAGATACGGCCATCAGATACATACCAGGCATTCAGGAAATCGAGCCGCATGAGCTCCCCCCCATCTATCAAAGCAAGGATGCATCTTCCATAGTCCATCAATTCACCTTCAAGTGCGTCGATGAGCTAGGAGGAGCCGACTTCGTACTCGCCAACACAGTGGAAGAGCTAGAAGCAGAGGCGATCTCTGTTCTCGGGCGGGAGATGCCTTTCTACGCTATCGGCCCCATCTTTCCGGATGGATTCACCGGCGAAATTTCAGGCAGCATCGCTGCCGCGCAGGACTGCTCGCATTGGCTGGACACGAAGCCGGCGGCCTCGGTGCTGTACGTGTCATTCGGAAGTATGGTACGTGTGAGCGAGAGGGACTTAAGGGAGATGGCGCATGGTGTTTTGATCAGTATGGTCAACTTCCTGTGGGTGCTCCGGCCGGACACCGCGCCCCTCCCTGATGGCTTTGTGGCGGCGAGCGAGGGGAGGGGGATGGTAGTGCCGTGGTGCGACCAGAAGGAGGTCCTCCTCCACCCTGCCGTCGGCGGATTCTTGACGCACTGCGGGTGGAATTCGACTTTGGAGAGCGTTTGGTGCGGCGTGCCAATGCTGTGCTTCCCGCTAGCGCACGATCAGCTGCCCAACTGTAAGTTGGTGAGCAAGGATCTAAAGATAGGGGTACGTCTCGACGGCTCCGGGGACGTGAACAGGGATGAGGTGTGCGACAAAATTAAAGGGTTGATGGGCGGCGAAGTCGGAGCGGAGGTGAGGATGGAGATGGAGAAGGTACAGAAGGCGGCGAGGGCAGCTGTGGCTTCGAATGGTTCATCGTCCAAGAACATGGAGAAGTTCATCGACGATGTCCTTCAGCATCTTTCTGAAAAGAACATCCGCAGTAACAATAACAGTAACAGTGAAGCGCAATGCATGTTCTAAATTTATTTCTACGTACGATTTTTTAAACGTCGCAACAATCTTTTGCTATAATAATTGCAAAAGTAGTACGTAACCTTTGAATGATCGGTCAGTGCCCTCGTACGTTTAATATTTGATTTATCTTTTTTATTATTTTACTGTAGAGCTGAAAGGTATTTGAAATGAGCCTCATCATATTATACATCAACAACTAGGTGAGTAGCAGCTAAAATCCTTGGACTAAAGTGCAATGACAATCAACTATAGCGGTTAACCAAATATTCATGAGTTAATTTTCAACCATTAAACATTATAAATTAATTTTCTCAAATAAAAAGATAATGATGCAGGAGAATTTATAGATTTTTATTATTCATTTTGATAATTTTATAATTTTCAATTTTTTTTTTATATTTAGGTTATTTTTGGTCTATAGGGTATTTGTGATCATTTTTATTTGTTTATATTTTAGGATTTTAATTTCGTTTAGAATTTTTTGGATTTGTTTATTTACTTTCTTTTAGAATTTTTTTCCTTTCCTTACAAGATAGATAAGAATTATGGTTAATATATTAGGATTACTTTCCTTTATTTGGGTCATAGAGTTGGAGTTTATATAAAAGTCATGTTTAGCTGTATGAAATTAATCCTATGTTATTATATAAAATTCTCCTTTTAAAGAAAAATTTAGAGGGCGGTGGTTATCTCTTCTTGCCATCTCCATAAGTCCCCTCTTTCAGTCAACCCGTAGGATAATCGTTATCCTACCCGATGTTAGTAAATTTAGAGGACGGTGGTTATCTCTTCTTGCCTCTCCTTAATTCTCCTCTTCCCGTTAGCCCGTAAGATAATCACTATCTTGCCCGACGTTAGTTGATATCAGAGCTGACAATGTCCAATTGAGGAAGTTGAGCATCATATCCAATGGAAGGTCATCGTGGTGGTGCTCGTGGTCGTGTCAGGCAAGTTTTGACTGAGAATGTCTTGTACCATGGTCGTAACACCTAGCTAAGATGTGATTAAGAATTTACAAGGCATGTTGTAGATTTATTCCGACGTGATTTACAGAGGCAAGTCGCAGATTTATTCCAGTGCCTTGCAGAGATGGTACTACTTTGTGAAGATTGTAAGACATGTGGTTGAGAGGATTGACATGGAGACCTTGGTTTTCGAGTTGATCTGCCCATATTTTCTAATACGTTATCAACAGAGGGCTTCGTTGATTGGCTTAATGAAGTGAAGCGAATTTTTTATCAAGAGAAAGTTTTAGATCAGATGAAAGTGAAGATGATTGCCATTAGATTCAAGAGGTGAGCATTGGCGTAGTGAGAGCACTTGCGGTGCTTACGAAGTACACATGGCAAAGCCATGCTCAAGGATTGTGAGAAGATAAAGAAAAAGATGAAAGATCAATTTCTTCTCTTTGGTTACACTCAAACTTTGTCTCAAAGATGACTAGGTTTTGTCATGGAGGACGATTGATAACTCTGAAACTTTAACCATTCGTGAGATATTTAATCTCGAAGAAATTAAATAGGAATCTCGATCTCATTTAATCTCAAAGAAATTAAATAGGAAACGAGACCAAAACGACTAATGATCCAATTTACGCCGATGATAAAACTGAGTCAATTGGCGAGATAGAAATTTTTGGTGATCCTATTTATGATGATTATGTAGTGGATGAAACGTTTGATGGTGATCCTTTATTCGCATCAATTCATGTTCTTTCCAACAAGGTAATTATAAACTTTCAATCAAATTATATGAAGTAACTGATAGTAAATCGTCTGAGGAAGACTGTTGGGGTCCCAAGGATATACATATCTCCATAATGATATTATATTGTCCACAGGCCTAAGTCTCATGGCTTTGATCTTAGGCTTTTCTCAAAAGACCTCATGCAAATGAAGATACTTTCCATTATTTTAAACCCGTGATTTTTTCCATTTCTAACCAATGTGAGACTTTGATTGATCTTCAATAATCCTCCCCTCAAACGAAGGACTACCATTGGTTCGGGTCCTTTCTGCAAGCATCCGGTCACTCCTGACCTGCTTTGGGCCTCCCCACGAGCAATCCGGTCAACTTTTGACCTGCTTAGGGTCTTCCCACGAGCATCTAGTCATCCTTTGTCCAACTCCAAGCCTCCTCGCAAGCATTCACACCCGATCACTCTTGACCTGCTTTAAGCCTCCTTGTATGCATCCGTTCACACATGACCTGCTCCGAGCATCCCCTCAACTTCGTTCAAGGGCTATCCCACATAACGCATGGTCTAGACTATGACTCTGATACCACTGTCGGGACCCCAAGGATATACATATCTCTACAATGACATGATATTGTCTACTTTAGACCTATGCCCTCATGGCTTTGCTCTTGAGCTCTACCCAAAAGGACTTATGAATCTCTTTCCTTATTTTCTTTCACCAAGGGAATTTTCGCTCAAGCTTACATATTATTAATGGAATTTCTATCTGAAGGCGTAGCATATCTGATACCATAATAACCTTAAAAGTCAGATTTTTAAAATAAAGACTTAATTTGGTAAATGTTTGCCAAACATTATTAGGAAGTAATTCTTGAAAAGCTATTGGAATTAATCTTTGCATGAACGCATGACAATCAAGACTCTTCATTCCAACCATTTTTAATTTGTTTGTATCCACGCAATGAGACATATTCGAGGCATATTCATCTGGAAATTTGATTGCTTTCAACCAAGAACATATTGCTTGCTTACTTTCTTTGTCCAATGTATAACATGCCTTAGGATATTAACCAGTTGTTTCATTCTGACACAACTCATACCTGCTTACTAATTGTTTCAATTTTCTGAGTGATTTTGTTATATCTTTAGTTTTCCCATGAACATTCAGCACAGTATTGATGATGTTATCAAAAAAAAAATTCAATATGCATCACATCCAAATTATGCAGAATGAGTAAATATTTCCAATCTGGATGCTCCCAGAAAATACTTCTTTTCCTCCAACTGCATTTGTTGACTCTAACAATGTATTTGTTGATATCATCTGAACCATTTTGATATACTAGTAGAAATCCATAACTAATAATTTCATTAAACATTTCTTCACCTAACATCCAAACTGGGGCTAGTTTCCTACTTCATTCCTTTTGAAATTTTTCTTATTTCTTCTGAACGGATGATCAACAGGTAAAATTTTTTGATGATTATTCAACCAATAAATCTTACCACTGCAAGGCAAAGAAAATGTATCAGACTGACTCATACAATGTGGGCATGCTAACTTTCCAACCGTGTTCCATCCTGATAACATTGAGTATGCGGAAAAATCACTAATGGTCTATAATAATGTTGCATGCATTGTAAAGTTTGATTTACTTGTGATGTCATACGTTTTTTAGCCTATATTCTACAAATGGTTTAGCTCAGCAATCAAAGGTTGTCAAAATATATGTATTTGGCCTTTTGGATTATGAGGAGCTGGAATTAGCACGGTAAGAAACATGAATTCATTTTTCATGTATATCCATGGTGGTAAGTTATATTTGTTAGAATCTTACCGTTAAGCTAGAGGGGGTGAATAGCTTTCTTTCGATTTTCCTCCTACAAGTTGTTAGTGCGCAGGCGGAAACACAATAAAACAACAACAATGCTAACATAAACCGATCTATGTGGTTCGGATATGAAACTCCTACTCCACGGTTGTCCGTAAGATAGACGATCCCGATCCTTCGGTAGATGATTCCCCGGAGCACCTTCGGCTAGCTCTCGTCGCTCCTTGTGGGTGGAGAAACTTCGCCACAAATCTTGGACAATCCCTGAGCAATATAGGCTACTAACCAGCTTTAACCAAGCAAGTTTCGCCAAGAAGAAACAACCTTAAACGAGCTCCCTTAAATAGAGCTCGAGGCTGAAATGATCGTTACCAGTCGACTAGTCTAGTACCAGTCGATTGGTATTTTCGAATTCAAAAGTCACAGCCTGACTCTTCAAATTCAAGTCACTACCAGTCGACTGGTCCATCCCTAATTCTAGAGTTACCCTTCCCGAGTACATTTCTCTCCGTACTCGAACCCTCACGACCTAGTTCCCGAGTACAATTTCCTCAGTACTCGAACCCTCACACCCTGGTTGACTCTTCATCCAGCAGCGTGGATCTGTTGCCTTCGTGCCCTCTTCGTCTTCGGCTCCCATCCCTCATATGCGCACACAAGCCCTCGGCTTGCCACAATGTTATCTTTCATGTATGCCTCGAAGTCTGCATCCCTCGGTTCATCGTTCCTGCTCTAGTAGCCTCGATCTGTTGCTTTCAAGCCCTCTTCGACTTTGGCCCTCGTCCCTCAGATACGCACACAAGCCCTCAGCTTGCCTTCATGTCATCCTTCACGTACGCCTCGAAGTCCGCTTCCCTCGGCTCATCGTCCCTGCTTTGTCTATGATCCCTCGGATGCGCACACAAGCCCACGGCTTGCCTCCATACCACCCTTCACCGTACCTGAAGACGTCCAACCAAGTCTATATGTATCCTGCAAACATGCACACTCACATACACATATTAGATTAACATGAAACCCTAACTTAATCATATTGATACACACATCAAAACCCATGATCCTCCCGATCATACTTGGGCTGATTACCCCAACAATCTCCCTCTTTTTGATGTGTGGCAATATGTTTAAGTTAGGTGCAAAAACAACAATAACAATTGAAAATTAAAGACATAGCACATTAAGAGACATAAACATGCCTTCCCCCGTAACCTATGCCCTTCATATAATTTTTAATTTTCCACAACACCAAGTTAAGTCAAACCTAACTTAACACCACAAGTTCTCCCCCTTTGACACCATCAAAAGGGTTACCCCAAGCAATCCTAACCCTAGTGCCAATGAGAACCTATTATATTTCTTAAAACGCCTCAGAAATCATCAACCAGAAGGATCAGTTGACTGATCCAACATCAATCGACTGGTGCATTCAATTCGCAAACCCACAAAAAGATCAGTCGACTAGTGCCTTCAATTTGCAAACACATAGAATCAAGGGCAGTCGACTGATACTCAGTAACTCTGAATTTTCAGCCTAAATTCAAAAACCCCTAAAAAATTCCATAAAATTTGGAAAAATTTGAAACTTCGCAAGCATATTTGTTAAAATATAGCCTACCCTAGAAAAATATAGTTTCGTGAAAAATATCAAATATGCTTGACTTTTGACAAAAACTCCAATTCTTTGAAAACCCATCATTTTGTATCAACTCTCAAGCCTACATTTGATTCTATGTGTTTGCCAAACCCATCCTATACTATTTCAAACATAGAATTGTTTTTAAATCTCCCATTTTCCTTATATATATTCTCAAGATAAGGTACATGATAAAACCTCCCCCTTCTCATCCCTTACCTATATATATATATATATATATATATATATATTATATATATATATATATAACTTTTCTTATACATCACAATATTAAGATAGCATTATTTCATATGAGCAACATCAAATCATGAACTGAAAATTCATATAAGCAATATAAAAACATAAATTCAAATTTTCATACAAAGCTTAAACTCAAGCATAAAAGATGTCACAAGGGTCATAGCCCCGAAGTTTTCAAATATTACAAGCCCAAATTAAGTGTTTGAGAGATAAATAAAATGTCTACGCTAGATATACTCTCAACACAATCACCATCAACTCTAGCTGAACTACATGTCATCGCCTGGAGGAGGAGGAGGAGCCTGGTATGCCAGATCCCATCGTTGCATCATCGCGTACATATCTGCTTGTTGCTGCTGAATATCAATCTGCCGTTGCTAAAATGTCTGAAAGTCCTCCCTAAGACTATGTACCTCGGACTGCAGTAGGGAGAACTGCTCTTGTGTAACCCCAACAGCAGCAGCAGGCGCAACCTCCTCATCAGAACTGGAGGAATCAGAACACTGTCTCCAGACCATCACCCCCTGTCGGCACTCAATCCCCACCAAGGGCAGCTGTCGTGAGCTGATCTGGTCATAGTCCTTGGACAGACGATGTACCTCACCCCTAGTAGTGCAAATACCTCTAGACTCAAAGAACTCAGTCAAGACATGACAGAAGGGTATGTAGATCTTCGAATTGACACTATGCGAGAAATGGACAATGGATGCAAACACATGCAAGGTGACATCAATATCTAACCTCCTTTCTAATGCATACATCATTACCAAGTGAGGCAGTCGAATCTTCGACCTTCCCTTGGTGACAATAGGTAAAATGCAATCTAAGATAATATTATATAATACATTTGCTGCTGGACTCATGTGTTTGGCTATAAAGATACGCTCTAGATGAGGTCAGGTCTTTCAAAGTAGTGGCGGTGGATTTGATCAATAGTAACATTAGGGAAGGTGAAGGGCTCTATAACTTTTGGAAAACATGTGAATGTATTATCGGAAGCCCTACACTCTAAAAATATTCCTAAGACTGCAGGTGAAAAGGGGATGGTCACTCCTGCCACCATGGATTCATAAGTCCCATCATCGGGACTAATGCATGTAAGGTTGGCATAAAACTCTTTACATAGGTCAAGGTTAACATAGTGTTGACAATAGACCAGCTGCTCTAAACCAAAATAGGTAATCATCTCAGCAATGTGGAGGGTTTTCTCTTGGAAATATGACCGATTTAGATACCTATAATTCATTAATGTCATTATTTGCAAATCTCCACCGGCACTCCTCGGTACAGAACCGAGGTGCCTCAGGATCTACATGACCCTGTCGAGATGATCCCTCACCCATTCTCCTCTTTTGTGCAACCCTAAAATGCAATTTACCCATGCATGCACCAAAAATTACCCAAATGGAGATTAAAAATAAGGAAAACATACAAAAAGGATAGAGTTAGCTATAAATCATGAATCAATTGAGAGAAGTGAGGCAAACAACTTGTTACCTTTTCCCTGCTCGTTGCATGGTGAAAAATAATCGTGATAGATTCAAGGAAGATGCCCTTCTTGCCCTAGACCTAGATCTGAGTTAGAGGAAGGCTAAGAATGTGATTTTAGGGCTTGGCGAAGGCTTTGAGCAGAAGGGGATGTTGAGGAAGAGGAGAACTCGCGCGGGGGGGGGGGGGGGGGGGGGTGGCGCTGAAACCCTAAGTTTGGCCACCCCCCGTGCGGTTTTTCCTTTTAAAACCCTCGCGAATCAGTCGACTGCCCCAGGGTCAGTCGACTGAGAAACCGAACAGAAAGATCAGTCGACTGCCCCAGGAGCAGCCGACTGGTATTTTTGAATACCTTAGTTTCTGATTTGCACTAGACCAGTCGACTGATACCCTAATTCCAGTTTTTTGTCCTAATTTCATAAATGCATAATTAATTCCACAAGTCTCCAAAAAATCTGAAATTTCATAGAGAGATTTGTGGCACTCATGTCTACTTGGGAATAATTTGTTTACAAGTAAATCTATTGTCAATCCCAAGTTTGACATGAAATTTAAAACTATCTAATTTGTTCAATTTATCCTTGGCCTAAAGTCATAATTTTGATCTCTTTTTGATGTATCTTCTCATTCTCTACCACAATACATCCCTAACATCGATTTATATGGCATCTAGATATTTAAAATCAATTTCCAAGCAATATAGTCTCATTTTTATCTTTTTATCCATAAAACTCCCTTTTTATGTGCCAAGCCCTTAGAATTAAAACTCACACTAATCCTCCAAATCCTTTGACACATTCCATAGTCCATCTAGTCCTCTTGGAGAAATCCTCCTGAGATCTATTGACCATTGATCCCATCTTGACTCCTAGAGCTTTTCCTTGAACTCTTAGCCCTAGTCACCCCCTAGGTGACTCATCTACAAAGACAAGCCCACACCAGTGCTTCTTGACCTATAACACTAACCTTCTTGACTTTGTATATCTTTTGCTTGACTAAATCCTTCTTCTTTCCTTTAATTTGCTTTTCCTTTCCATTTTTGGTCTTTCCCTTGCATATGATTTCTCAATAGCATTTGATCTAATAGGTCGATATCCTAGACCCGGTCTACCATTGTTAGGATTTTGACTCCTTGACACCATGCATAAGCCCGGCCCCTAGATCCACTAGTGAGTCCATCTAGAACTTTCTCTAATTTATCAAACCTTGCCCTCAAGGCTTGATTTTCCCTTTCTAGGTTCTTAACCTTAGCATCATCATGTCCAATTTGGGCATTCCTAGATCTACCATTTGTCTAGGCATGTGTCTCCTTTTCTTAAGGTTAATGTCTTGGTCCTTAGATCTAAAAGTTCTAGATTGATCATGATATATGGATTCCTTAGACTTTTAGCATGCAATAGTAGCTGTATTTTTATCATGATACTTGAAACCAAAATTACGCATAGGAATGCAATTTTCATTATTTTTAGCACACATAGGGAAATTTAAAACATTCTTAAAGTTAGGGATTACCTCCCTTACCCTTGTAGCTCCCCCTTGATGTGAATTTTTCTTCTTTTTCCCCATCTTCTCAAATGCTCCAATTTCTTGAGCTCTCCTTTTCTTGGACATTTGGTGTGATAATGCCCTAGCTTTCCACATGTGAAGCATCTAATGTGCTTTTTACCTTCCTTTTCCCTACAACCCATGTTAGTTTTTAAAGGAATTGACTTGGATTTAGGGTTTACCTCCTTTTTACCTAGTGGACACTTGTCCTTGTAGTGCCCATTTTTGTTGCATCCAGAGCAAATGATGTGATCTTTTGTCCTTGCTTTTGTGGAGGTTGAGACTTTTTCTTGCTCCGGTATTGAAGAGGGTCTCTCCTCCCCCCTCAATTCTTGAAGTGGAGACCTCTTCTTCCTCCCTTGATGAAGTGGATGATCTTTCACTCTCTTGAGCCACTTCATTTGAGGAAATGGGCAATTCTTTTTTGTTCTTTCTCCTCTTCTTCGGATGTCGAGCTCATTCCCTTGGACTCTTCCACTAATTGAGCTTGTATAGGAGTTTCATGAATTGCTCCCAACTTATTCCATGACTCGTGTGCATTTTGATATTCTGTTACACCACTCACTACAGCATTAGGCAAAATACTAAGTAATATTGAAATTACCTTCTCGTTTGCCTTTGATTGGGCTTGTTGCTCCTTATTCCAATATCTTGTTCGAAGCCTTTTCCCATGCCTATCTCTTATAACTTCAAATGGCTCTTCTAGTACCATCACACAATCCCAATCCATGCCAAACCAAGTCTTCGTTCGCATCCTCTAATAGTAGAAATCTTCGCAATCATAGGGACGTAGAACGTTGATGTCATCACCCAACTTTTCTTCAATCGTCATTTCCTCTAGCTTTCGTGCTCTCTCGGCGGTTAGTCCGTAGATGAGCGCACCAAGCTTTGATACCACTTGTTAGGATCTTATCGTTAAGCTACAGGGGGGTGAATAGCTTTCTTTCGATTTTTCCTCCTACAAGTTGTTAGTGTGCAAGCGGAAACACAATAAAACAACAACAATGCTAATACAAACCGATCTACGTGGTTCGGAGATGAAACTCCTACTTCACAGCTGTTCATAAGGTGAACGATCGTGATCCTTCGGTGGATGATTCCCCGGAGTACCTCCGGCTAGCTCTCGTCGCTCCTTGTGGGTGGAGAAACCTCACGACAAACCTTGGACAATTCCTGAGCAATATAGGCTACTAATCAGCTTTAACCAAGCAAGTTTCGCCAAGAAGAAACAACCTTAAACGAGCTCCCTTAAATAGAGCTCGAGGCTGAAATGACCGTTACCAGTCGAATAGTCTAGTACCAGTTGATTGGTATTTTCGAATTCAAAAGTCACAGCCTGACTCTTCAAATTCTAGTCACTACCAGTCGACTGATCCTGGATCAGTCGACTGGTCCATCCCTAAGTCTAGGGCTCACGACATAGTTCTCGAGTACAATTCCCTCAGTACTCGAACCCTTACGATCTGGTTGACTCTTCTATTGGTGCAAGATGCATCAGTGATGTCCTCCTCTAAGTGTTTCAATATTTAACAATATGCTTAAGTTAGTGATACATTGAACAAGGAAGGGTTAGTAAAGAAAGGAGTACCAAAGTGAAGAAAAGTCCTAGTTAACTTAGGCACTAAGTCCTGATCATGGATTGGGCACGAAGTCCTGGCCGAGGGCTGAGTACCGAAGTCCTGACATAGAGTTGGGCAATAAGTCCTGGTCGAGGGCTGGGCATCGAAGTCTTGGTCATGGACTGGGCACGAAGTCCTGGTCGTAAGATTGGGCAAAAGTCCTGGTGAGTAAAGCTAAGCAAAAGTCCAACCAGATGGGTCGGGTGGCAACCGTCTTCTGAGAGGAGTATGTGAAAGGCGCGTTCCCCCAGGATGGGAACATTGGTATCGGTTCGACCTAGGGTTTCGCGGGAAGCCCGAAGTCAGAACCAATTCGTTAAGGTTAAGAATATATATCTGCATATTTGTCTTGTCTTTGATTGTATTGCAGGTACCTAAAGTTGAAAGCAAGACAGAAGAGAAAACAAGGAAAGATGTCTAGAAGGACCTCTAGGGCGCCTGTACTGAAACAGGCGCCCCAGGATTTAGGGTGCCCTGGACTGGGCAGCCCCTCCCAGGCGCTAGTTAAGACAGGCACCTGAGGGCGGCTCCCAAGCGCCTATGTTGATACAGGCGCCTGGGAAGGGGAGCTTATCCCTGCTGGGAGTTTGGCGCGAAGATAACGTTTGACCGAGCCTTGTGAAGCGCCCCCTTCAACACAGGCACCCAATAAAAGACTATATAAAGGGGCTTCGACCTCTCAACTCAAAACAACAATTCTGAGATCATTCTGAGCATTCCGAGTGATGATAAAGCACTAATGACGAAGCTCTGTGATCAAGGAAGCTCCGGGAGGAAGTGCGCAGCACTGCGGAGTTCCAGATCGGCCGAGTCTTCGACTCTCTGTTTGGTTTGATTTACTTTATGCACTTAATTTCTTTTATATTTTTTATTGTAAATCTTGCACTGTAAGACGAGTTTCTCCGCCTCCGGAAAGTTCAGAAAGGAGACCATTAGTGAACGGGTGTTTCCCGTGCTTAGGCCTTGGACGTATTGACCCTGGGGGGTTGGGAACCAAGCAAAAAATCCCGTGTGCACTCTGTTGATTGCTTTTTCGTTCTGTCTATTTTTCCACTGTGCTATTAACTCTGTGTCCAGAATGAATGATCGAAAGAAACGATTTCCGCAGGAATTTTTACAAGTCGATATTCACCCCCCCCCTCTATCGACAGCACCGGTCCCCACATCTTCATCTAGCAACCTCGATCTGTTGCCTTCGCGCCCTCTTCGTCTTCGGCTCCCGTCCCTCAGATGCGCACACAAGCGCTCGGCTTGTCTCCATGTCATCCTTTACGCATGCCTCGAAGTCCGCGTCCCTCGGCTCATCGTTCCTGCTCTAGCAGCCTCGATCTGTTGCCTTCAAGCCCTCTTTGACTTTAGCCCTCGTGCCTCAGATGCGCACACAAGCCCTCGGTTTGCCTTCATACCATCCTTCACATACGCCTCGAAGTCCGCTTCCCTCGGCTCATCGTCCCTGCTTTGTCCATGGTCCCTCGGATGCGCACACAAGCCCACGGCTTGCCTCCATACCACCCTTCACCGTACCTGAAGATGTCCAACCAAGTCTATGTGTATCCTGCAAACCTGCACACTCACATACACATATTAGATTAACATGAAACCCTAGCTTAATCATATTGACACACACATCAAAACTCATGATCCTCCCGATCATACTTGGGTCGATTGCCCCAATAATATTATGTTAAAATAACTGGTCGTGATGAATATTATTGTGCATAACTTCCAAATTGTTGAAATCCATCTGCAGAAAGATCAAGTCTCACATTATATTGTTTCATTGCAAAGGAAGAAAATGTTGAATCTAAATGCTTTTATTTAAGGGAATCACAAGGATGACACATTATGTCTCCTTCATGTACATGTTTTTGATACTAGATCATATGATTTGTTGTTGTTGCTAATGCATACAAACGTTGGAGTTTACGGGTCAAAGGGAAGTAATACATGACTTTACCAGTCAAATTCATACCTCCTTCGATTGGACTTAAAGGGGAGGTCTTGTGATTGGGGATGTGTCAAGGGTGTGCCACGTGGCAGCGTAATAGCCGAGAAATTGCTACATGGCAGCATAATTGTCGCGTGGTGAAAAGAGGACCAGGGGCCCAAGTGTTACACTCGTTAATCCAAGCAGGTGCCCGTTCGGGCACCCCTCAGGGTCCTCCAATAGCCCGCTTGAAACCCCTCAAGGTTCTCCAATAGCTTGCTCAGGAAGCCAGTCACTCAGGAGTCTAAATGGTTCGATTGACCGCGCATACTTGGGGGACTTGACGAACACTGCCCAAGCGGAACAGGCTAACATGGCCTGGGTGATGGTGATTGTCCTATGAAATACTTAAGAGCATCCCTTCAGGGCTGGTACCAGAGAGACATCAAGTGATGACTAATAGTAGAATAATCAAGGAGCCTTTAATACGCCAACAAGAAATGTAAAGGCAACATTAATGAGAGGAGAAATTAGAAACATGCAGGGGGAGACCCTAATAATAATTCTCAATAATTGATAATAATGATATACATAAAGCAAATGTCATTATTATCATTAATGATTTGGAAGATGAACGATCATAGTCAAAAGTATAAAAGAAGTCCAGGAGCACCTAGAAAATAGACTGAGTAATTTCTCTAAACTCATCTCTGTTCATTATATAAACTTCACCTTTTTAATCTTTGACTTGAACGTCGGAATGGCAATCGTCGGGACCCTTCCCAGTGTCATTCTAACGTTCTTTTCTTGTTCTCAGGTCTCAGTCTTCATTGCCAATTCACTCCGGGTAGAAGTAAGTTCACATTACCAGGGTCTACCATTCACGTCGTCAATTTCTGGAATAATAATAATAATAATAATAATAATAATAATAATAATAAGATCTAATGGAATTCATGTAGTAGATTTATATTTTATGACAATGGATGAAGAAGGAAAGGAGAGTGAAAAGGAGACACAGAAAACAAAAGGAGGAGCTGAAGTTTGAATAGAAATTGGACTTATAATCGCTGATCTTGATCGATACGTCATTCAAAATTATCTAAATCGATTATTTGGGAATGACCAACAAATTTATGATGAAATTGAAAAATATAAAATTATAAATTATTATTTTAAAAAAAAAAAGGACCTGAAGTCTACCCTAATCCAAAGGTGGCTCCACCCCTAACTACAAGGGCAAATGTTCATTGTTATTTAGACATGATCATGAGTTAAGGGACATTTGATATATATTCGGCAATAAAAATGATAATGAATTTTGATCGAGGGGTTTATAGATTTAGAGATAACCTAGCGGAGATTGGGTTATAAAATTAAGGGTATCATATTCATATTTTGATTCTTATTCCTGTATACCAAACATCATAAATGAAAATGAAATAGATTTCATTCTCATTTCCTAAACTCGCTTCTCAAGTGTCCCCTTAATTCGTTTGAGTGACCTGAATGGTGACCGCAATGAGCTAACTGTTGACTCAGATAGACCGGCTAAAATCATAAGCAATCCATCACTTATCGGGCTAAATAACCATTGACCCAATTGCCAAGTTAAAATCATAATCGGCCCATTTAGTGACGAGACAATTAAAGTTTTTATAAAAATTAAATCTGTAATTGCCAATTTAAAATTGCATTTCCAGTGATCAATTAGTTCTTTAAAAAAATATTTTATATTATTTAGTTAAATTGACTTTAAATTTATAAATATATGCTAATTTATTTCATATTTTTTTATATTTTATTCTCAAATTTCACTTTTAACTTCAATTCAAATTAAATAAACAATCTAATTCAAATAAATAAAAAATTACTATAAGTGTTGAAATTTTTTTAATAGTCAATGAATCGTAACCTTCTTAAAAATCAAGATTTTTTTTTTCAAATTATCGATCTTGAACCGATGGAGTCTAAAAAGGCTCTGATCATGTTAGGTATTATCTTGATTACGTTCTTTGTGTCATTTAATGCATCAGAAAAAAAATTAAGAAATAATATAAACATCTAAATGGATGATGTATTTTAAAATTTTAAAATTATTTAAAACAATTTATTGTTCATATATACATAAAGAAGACTGATATTATGCGCAACTTCGCGTGTGCGTCCGTCCGTGCCTGTCCATGTTATAGTGATTCAGGCATTTGTATTCAAATTTTTTTAAAAAATAAATATTTTTTTAAATCTTAAACTCTTAAATACATATAATAGATCATATGGATATCTAAAATTTTTTTTGTATTAAATTTTTTTAGCTTAAATATTATAACTCAACACCTAAATCGTAGAGGTAATTAAAATCTAATTGGCTTAACCCGAAGCTAAAAAAATAAACAAATAAAAAAATAAAATTTTGCTATTAGGCACTATAAATATATACCACGTGAATATCTAAAATTTTTAGTATTAATTTTTTTAACTTGAATACTATAATTCAAAACTTAAATCTAAAAACAAACTCTAATTAACTTAATCCCGAAACTAATAAAATAAAATAAATGGTTCATTGAATCCAGGTTCATGGATTCAATCCGGTGCCTGATTCGATCAAGCACCCCGATCATGCTTAGGCTCGGAGGGATGAGATGCGCACATAAGGATGAGATGCACAAGATATTAATTTTTTATATTTATAATTGTTTATCATTTAATTAAGTTTGAGTTAAGTCTGAATTGTGTGCTAAAATAAATATGATTATTTAGCACTTTTTATTTAATTATAAAGAATTTTTTAGCCTTTCGAATAATCAAATTAGAAACATATTAATCATTAAAAAAGCAATAAATACATGCTCGAAAAATGCATTATTAATGGTCATACTTTCCTTTGTTTTTATTTTAAATTATCACACAAAACAACTAATTAAATATGTACCAAATCGAAATGCAAAGATCCAATTAAATCACTAATCTTTTTTCTCTTTCCAAACAATATTACATCTATATATAACACTCATAGTTCAAGAATCACAGTACCACTCAACAATGGCTGAACAAGTAAGAAAGCTAAATTATCTCCATTAATTTTTTATTATTCTTTTCTTTTAAAATAAAACAAGTTTGTTTTTTTTAATAATTCTTTTTTTTTCTGTATTTTGAATTTGATTCAGAGTCTTATCATCATCAATCTCTTTGTTCTTCTTCTTGCTTCTTCCTCTACTGCTAATGAAGTCTTGGCTGATGAGTCAACATACAACGTCCTAGACTTTGGAGCAAAAGGAGATGGCAACACCAATGACACTCTAGTAAGTAATTAATTAATTAAAACAACATCCATGATGAATATAATCACTCTATTTTCTATCCCGGGTACTATTCTCATACAATGAGGGTTCGAAACTCATGTTGGGCATTTCCAAATGTCCGCGGAGTTTGAATCACCGTTGCTGGTGCTGGGTGTCATGCCAAGGAACCACTTCTTTGGTCCGTCCACCTTCCGGACTAGTTGGGTCCAAGGCGCAAATGCTTGGATTAAAAAAAATAATAATACAGATCCACGATGAAATCCTGAACTACAACAATTTCAGGCATTTGTAAATGCATGGAGTGCAGCTTGTCGCAACAGCACGACAAGCTCCACCTTGATCATTCCGGCAGGGAAGACATTTTTGTTGTCTCGTATCGATTTCGAAGGACCCTGCAACAACATGATTTCCGTAGCGGTATACATATATACATACATATATACATACACACATATCGAATATGTTTGAGGAAGGCTGACATGTTATTCTTGTGCCAAAAGCTGATGGAAACCTTAAAAGGACAGATGAAATATGGCAAGAAGGTTTCAGCTGGCTGCTTTTCATTGGAATCAATGGCATAACCATCTCCGGCTCAGGTGAGCTCGACGGCCAAGGGGCAAACTGGTGGTCATGTAAAGAGCAAAAGGTGAAACTTTATATCTACTTATCTATCAAAACTTTGAGATCACGGATTTAAGTCGTGAAAATAATCTCTTGAATTACGCAAGATAAGGCTAGTTATCTATTGATCGACACTAACTGTATTCTTTTGATCGATTTGATTTAAATTGCAGAAATGCCCACAGGATGCGCCCAATGTAAGACGACTTAAACACATTGGTGACGAACTTAAGTCAAGTGTGGACATTGTTAATGAAGTATAATTAATATTGCTTGCAGAGTCTTCATATGCTGAGTTGCACTGATGCACAGATCAGGGGGCTGAGGTCGATCAACAGCACGATGATGCACATATCGGTGTCGAAGAGCGAGCGAGTCGATATCAGGGACATCACCATCGCCGCCCCCGACGAGAGCCCCAACACCGACGGCATCCACGTCCAGCAAAGCCGATTTGTGAGCGTCAGAAACTCCATAATTGGCACGGGAGATGACTGTGTGTCACTGAGCGAAGGTGCTGAGGACATTTCTATTAGCAATGTAACATGTGGCCCTGGCCATGGAATAAGGTATACTTAATTACTCACTAATTATATTTAACCTAGATTAAGCCATTAATTAATTTCATGTTTAATTGTTTGTAGCGTTGGGAGCTTGGGCAAAAAGGGGTCCCGGGCAACAGCATCAAACATTTTTGTCTCCAACTGCACCTTGACCCAAACAACCAATGGAGTAAGGATTAAGACATGGCAGGCAAGATGATCTTTCTTTCAATTTTTTTGTTTACCTTTGGCAACCAACGAAGCGTAATTATCTTTTGCTACAATGCCAGACAGATATATAAAGAACATGTTTTTTTTGAACTTTGCAGGGAGGTTCTGGCTTTGCGAAGAACATAACGTTTGCTAATATTATCATGAATGACGTGCGTCATCCCATTCTTATAGATCAGTACTACTGTCCTCACAGCGCCTGCGATGCCCATGTACAAACTAATTCGTTATAAATAACTCCATTAATTATGATCATTGTTAATATATATAATGTTGTACTACAGGCATCAGCAGTAGAAGTGAGGGATGTGAAATATATTGGAGTGACAGGAAGCTCATCGAGGGAAGTGGCAATCACTCTGAATTGCAGCCAAAGTGTGCCTTGCAGTGGCATCGTCATGGACAATGTGAATTTGTGGCCTGCAAATGAAGGAGAAGAGGTGCGGTCTCAATGCATCAGTGCCGGTGGATCTGCGAGAAATCAAGTCGTGCCGGCTGTCTCTTGCTTGACCCAGTGAAAGTTTGCTAGCTAGGTAGTTAGTTAGGGTTTCTTAAGGACCATGGATGACGTTAGCACAGTTGTGACCTTCAGCATGTTTCTTTCAGTGTTCTTCAATGGAATAACAAATAAGCTATGATTTAGCCCAACCCCAAATAATTTTTTTATTGTCTATTTAAGATTTTTTTTTTAACTTAATCCAACTAAAGCTCATCCCTTCCCTGTCCTAAATATATTAGGAAGTTAAACGAGCAAACTCGAACCAAGTTTTGTAGCGTTATAACTTTTTTTGATAAGATAATTGAGCTAAGTCAAATCGAGTCTAAAATGAACCAAACTATTGGAATGATTATTCAAGTTTGACTCGGTTTATTTTTTATAAGTTTGAGCTTGGTTGATTTAGACGTATCGAGCTCTCAATTCAAACTTGTTTAAAACTTTTACATTTTATGCTTGTTTTATTGATTATTGAGCTTAATAATACAAATTTATTTTATTCATTTTAAAAGATTTTTTATTTATTTAGCATGTTAATAAAGTTTTATTGATAAATATTGTTCACTGGTATTGTTCACCAGCATTATTAAATGCATATGTGTTCATATCAAATTTGTTCACAAATGTTCAATTCATTTACAACATTATTAAAATTCAGCCCACCTATAATTCTCTAGCGCAATCCCCCTAAATATTATGCCACCAATTACTCATCTGTCTCAACTAAATCCATCTGTCTCAACTAAATCATTCTGGACAATCAACTAGTAAAACCTTTTTGTATAATCATTCAAATATTCTTGCACCTTGCCTAAATTATTATTTTAGTAATTTTCAAAACAAAATTTAATTATTTTTTGAAATTAAGAATTATTATTCTTGCACCTTTTTGTATAATTATTTTTTTAATTATAAATTTTAAGAATTAAAATTCTGGTTATCCTAAGTAAATTTGAAAACTATTTTTAATTATTGAAAAATTCTGAAAAATGTTGTCAATGTTTAAAAATAATAAATCTAACACAGGAAAATTTCCACTAGAAAACTGATTTTTATTTTAATGATAAAAAATTTTCTTCACAAAAAGAGGTATTTTGAAATTAAATAATTAAAAATAGATATCGACTTTAAAAAATCTTGTTAATTTTTATAGATATTCAAAATCAACTGTTATTTTTTTAAAAGTAAATCAAATTTTTAAAAAATTATTCTCCAAAACTTTTCAATTTTAAAATTTTACTTTTCGGTTAAAAAAATTATAAAAAATTATGTGATGGTCAAAAATTTTCAAAAAAAAATTATGCTAATAGATAACATATTTATTTATCACAAACAAAATTTAAATAAAAAATCGAACAAAAAGTTTATGAAAGAATAATTTTGCCAATAATTTAATAAGTTAGACAAATTAATTCGGGCAATTAAATCTCTATCAAAAAAAATCTAATAGTTCAAAATAGATTTTAGAATCCAAAATAAATTCCTACCTACTTAATTGAGCAGATATTTTCTAGGGATACCATTTTTGATACTTTTGTAATTTAATCCTTGTGATTTCTAACATACCAATTAAGTCTTCCATAATATTTAAAATTCTTTTCTAGAGCATATAAATTTGAACATATATATAATTGTTGTCAGATTTTAATGTATTTATTTGTTCTTTTATTTTGCATTTTCATCCTTAATTTTATCAAAAATGTCTAGTAGGCATGCATAATTTTCTTTGAATTTATATATTTGGTCCTAATTTTACATAGAATTCTAGATAATATTTTAATAGCATCATACATTTTATAAGAAGGTAAGAGTCGTACCTCACTTACCATGTTGGATTCATAGGTAGATGCTTGATCTTCATCGATGCTCTCTCCTGAGGTGTCTATATCATCTACATCTTGGTGGTTGGTCATTAGTGGTAGCGTAGTGTATTCTTCCATCTCGAATCCTTCTGAAGACAATTTGCTCCTTTGAGGTTCTTATTGTTGGAAACGGATGGCTAGAGAGGGGGGTGAATATAGTCAATCACTAAAATTTGCTCTCTTAAATTTTCTGTGTGATCAAGTTAGTAGCAGCAGAAGCAAACAGCACAAACAGAACAATACAAAGAAAGAAAGCAAACCAAATCACTAAGACGGAGATGTACAAGGTTCGGGGATAACTTGCCCCTACTCCTTGGCGTGCTCGTGAGGTGGGCGATCCCTTGATCGTCGGCAGATCAAGCTCCGGTGAACCCGGATAAGATAGAGCCTCCTTCTCGGTGGAGAAACCTCTCCACAGATCTCACGGATGATGGAACTTGAGTACAGGAGATCACACAAGAAGGAACACTCACAAAGCTCTCACAGGAATGCAACAAGATCGCTCAAGCACAAAGCAACAGAGAGCACGAACATAGCCCAGCCAAACTTCTCAAGTTTCTGTCTTGTTCGCCCCGCTCCTCTGCTTCCAGCTTCGTCACTTAAGCTCCCTCTCACCATCGCAAGATTCATCAGCATCCACTGAGCCAGCCTGAACCCACTGACCTCCCTGAGCACTCAGTCCACTGAAGACCTCCTCTCCAGCTGAGTCGCCGTCAGTCGCCAGCTGCTCCAGCTGCCGTTGAAACCTGAGAAGGAGAAACAAACAAACCTGCTCCAAGGAAAGACTCCATTGACTTCTCCTTGAGTGTTTGAATCCTCCCCTGTCACCTGCAGCTTAATCAGACTGTTAGAGCAGTATATCACACAGTAAATCAAATATCAGAGGCAAACATCAGCGAATCGGATACGGTCAGATGCGATCAGAGCGCCTGACAGTGCAATTTGAATTAAAGTGATCGGTCACCCGACCGATCAGAGCGACTCCTGATCGGTCACCAGACTGATCAGGCTAGGTCCAGACCGATCAGGCTAGGTCCTGATCGGTCCCCAACGCTCAATTAGAAATCGCGATTTCTTTGTGACTTCTCCTGATCGATCACCAAACCGATCCCAGGTTGTGGATCGATCACCCGAACGATCCACCCCTTTCTTGGGTGATTTCTGAGCTTCGCAGTCCAGACCTCCTGATCGGTCACCAGACCGATTAGGCAGCCTCCTGATCGGTCACCAGACCGATCAGATCATGACCAGACCGATCAGGCTAGAGCCTGATCGATCATAGTGAGGAACCTGCGATGCTGGATCGTTCTCCGGAACGATCTGCACAGTGATCCTGATCGGTCTTCAGACCGATCAGGTTCAGATCAGCAAGGAAACTCGACCTCAACTGTTCGCTCCCTGATCGGTCACCCGACCGATCAGGAGCCAAGCAGTAGGTGAAACACACACTCCCTGATCGGTCACCGGATCGATCAGGAGCAGTACGGTAGGTTCCCAACCTCACTGTGTGCTCCCTGATCGGTCACCAAACCGATCAGTCGTTGCTGGATCGGTCACCAGACCGATCCACAACAGGGTAGCGTGCCAGCTTCCTTGACTGATCACCAGACCGATCCAGGGACGTAAACTTAGCCCTCCAAGCTAAGTTCTCTTCCACCTTAGCCCTCCAAGCTAAGGATTTTTCACCTAACCCTCCAAGTTGGGAATTTGCACCTAACCCTCCAAGTTAGGACTTTTCACCTAGCCTCCAAGCTAGGACTTTTCACCTAGCCCTCCAAGCTAGGACTTTTCACCCAACTCTTCCGGATTAGGACTTTCCAAACCTAGCCCTCCAAGCTAGGACCTGACCCTCCAAGCCAGGACTTTTTCACCTAATTCTCCAAGATGGAAATTTGCACCTAACCCTCCAAGTTAGGACTTTTCACCTAGCCCTCCAAGCTAAGACTTTTCACCCACCTCTTCCGAATTAGGACTTTTCAACACCTGGCTTCACTCACCAGGACCCGGCTTCACTCACCGGGATTTCCAACACCTGGCTTCACTCACCAGGACCCGGCTTCACTCACCGGGATTTCCATCACCTGGCTTCACTCACCAGGACCCGGCTTCACTCACCGGGATTTCAACCTAGCTTCACAAGCTAGGACCTGGCTTCACTCACCAGGGTTTCATGCCCAGTCCCCGACCAGGACTTTAACCCAAATTCGCTCAACCAAACTTAAATCATTGTCAAACACCAAAACAACAACCGGGCCAGACTGCATCAACACTTATTCTTGGACCTTCTAGTCCTTTTGTCTTTTTCCTTGCTTTTTAATTTTATCTTTGATATGTTCTTCTTCATCGTAGTTGTAACACTTTACTTTTCTCTCTCTCCATAGAAGCTGTTTAGAAAAGTGTCTTACATTGTTAGAATTAAAAAACTTTTTAAATTTTCTTACCATAGATGTTTTTTCGTCTTCGTCAAGTGAGATTTCAAAATCCAGGTCGTTCCTCTTGGCTTGTAATGTTATATTCTGCTTTGTCTCCTTTTCTTTTCTTAGTCCTACATCGAGATTCATGTAATCCAAATTCGAAAGTTTTTAGAGATGTAGTAGGAGTCTACGAATGATATCCTTTCCAACGTTTTTGAAAATGCATTTAAAGCATATCGTAGGAAATCCTGATTTGACACTGTTTCTCCAAGGTTGGTGAGTCCAGTGATCGACTCCTTGATATTTGTAGTGTGCAGTTGGGTAACTGATTCACCATTCTCCAATTTGAGGTTGTTGATCTTGTTGCAGAGCACATCTCTAGCCAACTTGGTTTTCGAGATTCCTTCATGAAGCTCCAATAACTTCTCCGAAAGTTCTTTGGCAGAATTGCAAGTGCTAATTTAGTTGACTTCCTGAGATAGTAGTAAGCTCAGAAAGTGGAACTCAACCTTATCGATTGCCATGGACTCAGTCTGTTGCTTTTTGTTCCAGAGGTGCTCTTCCTTTTCTTCTCCATTTTCATCCTTGGGTATTCAAAGCCACATTTAATAATTAATAATATGCCAAAATCTATTTTGAAAAATACCTCCATTCGACGCTTCCAAAGTATAAACTTCCCCTCAAATTTCGGTGGTTAGATGCTTGATCTGGCCATTTTCTAAGTAGCTTTAGACAGTTAGACTATGATATCAATTGTTAGGATCGGTTGATAGGCTAGATAGGGTAAATAACCTGCAAAAAGAAATTCAAATCTCTTGCTTTTAACTTAGCAAAGATACACATATTAATTTAAAATAAATAACATTAAATAAAATAAGAGACATGGAATTTACTTAATTATAACCTGGGCGGTTATTAATCCAAGATCATAATATTGGGGTTGCAAGTTTGCAAATATAGTCCCACATTGAAAATACATGGGAATGATCATAGGCTTATAAGAGAAAAATATCTTCATTGGTATGAGGTCTTTTGGGGAGAACCCAAGAACAAAATCATGAGGGTTTATGTCCAAAATGGACAATATCATACCATTGTGTAGATATCTAAATTCCTTTTGGTCCTAATAATTGGTATCAGAGTCAGGTCGCTCTTCACAGGACTAACCGCCAGAAGAAGCACAAGCTAGAACTATGATCCAGATCTAACCATGTGGGTTAAGACTTGAATAAAGGAAGTATGAGCTCCCGTATCTTGATCAAGAGGACCAGACACTAGGCAGAGAAGTGTCACGCCCCCAGAGGCACATGCTTCCTCGAAAATCGGGGAGCATCTCCCCTGTACGGCGGATAATATGGGACAATAATACATATATCTCACCATAAAAGCTTAGTCACATGCGGCTAGCATCACATATATAGAAGTAAACACAACCACACAGTTTATATTAGAATAAAAGATAAGGGGTGGCTCAGCCACCTTAAACAGAAAAGAACTACAATCCCAAAGAGAACACAAAAGTCTCTGATATCGACAAAACCCAATAACGAATAAAATGCAACTCCAAGTACTGAAACAAATAACTAAACCAAATACGAAAGACTAACTCAACTCTACACTAGGGACTGGCAACTGGATCCTCTCCTGGCTCCAAGAGATACATCTACCTGCTATCTGAAACAACAAAAAGGAAAGCAGGGTGGTGAGTCCGGGCGGACTCTGCGGGTATATGAGTAGACAAATAAGCATGTCATAATAAGGATAACGGAGTAAAGAAATCAACAGGGTACAGTCCATAAGGAATATTAGATTTACCTAACCATGCATAACCAATATAATATGACATGGTATAAAACCGAATAACAACTGATATAAAACAGAATATAACAATAGAACTAAGAAATACATGCATGTCAATCAAGTGCAACAATCATAACTCATATAAATGCAACAATCACAAGAAAATGCATAAACGAAATACGTATGCACATGATGCAATGACATGTGTCACCCCTGACGCCAGTCAAGCCGTCAACACATCTCATCTGTGTGACCGAGTGGGTAGGGCTGTGACAACTGTACACACTCCAACAACAAATACCACATAAGGCGTGGTTGAGTGGACAGGATGCTAGGGAGTCCACACTCCAGACCCCGGTACATCGGGGGAGCTATCAACAGCTACAATATCCCTCGAAAACAACGGTGAGGGTGAGCCACCAACAGCTCATCCCTCTAAAAACAACGGTGAGGGTGTCACTGTTTTGCATAACAGGACAGATGCTCGCACTCTAATAACTACCACGATAACAAGTGGTTGAGTGAATCGAGCAACAATATGACTAACGACGGCTTAACCAAATGTAAGCCCAACAGTCGTTAGTATGCAACGTGCAAGTATGGTGCATGCTATACGATGCACAAACAACCGGAGAAACAACGATGCAATAAAATTCAATGAGTATACGATGCATCAATACAACCAACCAGAAATCGTAAAACAACAATTATGCACCTACACTACTAGGTAGGGTATTTCTAATGCCAAATGAACCTAATTGTGTTTAATGGACTTCTAAGTGCTCGCGTACAAGCGACACTTTACAGAACGGAAAACCAACAGAGGACTGTACAGATACGAATTTGGGAACACACGAAGATCAACGAAGAATAAGTCTCAACGGCGATGTTTTAAATATCGACAAAGAACAAGGTCAAGCAACCTATCAGATATAATATAGTCATGCTTTTAAGGTAAAGGAAACTACTCAACTACAAAGGAGAAGTACCCGCCTTTAATTACAGAAGTCCGTAAACGGAAACCTTCCACGATCAACTGAACAAGTCCGAATCCAAGTCCTGTATCAAAGGATACAGTTTAGCTAATTATACAATTAATTAATTAACTAAACTACCCGAAATTACAAATTAGGATAATCTTAATAACCACATCCGTTAAATTAAATCTAGCACGACAAGAAATTCCTTCTTAACCAAACTAATCAAACTAGGTGAATAAGTCAAACACCCTCTTAACCCAAGGAACTAGACCACCGACACCATCACAACAAGAACACACGATCTACCACAAAACTCAGAACAGGATTAAATTTACACGGCAGAGCATCACCCAACACTAAAAACTAGGTTAAACTCAACGAAACCAAAAACTACCAAATAATAAACTGAACTAGTTTACTTATCCTACACAAAATTTTTCAACTACAACCCAATTGCCCAGAGTGGTTCACGGTAAAGCCACCACAAGATTACATGGCAACTCACAATCGAAAAACCCAATAGATTCATCCACCAAGAACACTACTTCTGAGTGGTATCACAAGATAGAGATCCAAACAAGAAATTTAAACCTAATAGGCCACCAAACCTTCCTCACCTTAACTGCGCCGACGCCCAAATCTGACAGTTTGAAATTCGACCAGAGCAGAGGCTTTCCAAAGAGGGGGCTGCGGTTCTCTACGAGAAGGGCTTGGCTTCGACTAGGTTTCCACGCGAGAAGACTCTGCGTCGGGCTTCTCCTTCGTGTGCACCAAAGAGGAAGAAGGCGAAGAAGATCGAGTAGAAGGAGAGGCCGCAGGGAACTGCTCGACGTCGAGGGAGAGGCAGCGGCGTCCCTCGCTGCGGCATCAGGCGTCGAAGAGGGTTCATCGGCGTCGGGCAGAGGAGGGGGAATCTGGGAGAAAGAGACAAAAGAAACTGATTCGGGGGAAGTTAGGGCATATAAGGCTTTTTGGACTTTTTGAAAACCCCCCCCAAGTTTGTTTAATTCCGACCACACCCTTAGGTTTCGAATTTTCCATTCTAACCCCTAAAGTTCGATATTTAACATTCTCCCCCACTAACAAAAATTTGGTCCCCAAATTTAGCTAGTGAACCACAACAAATACCAGTCAATCACAACTGATATCAACAACCCAGACTAGTCACTATACACCTCAAGTAAATAGATGAGGACAGCGAGCTCTGAACATATCCTCGAGCTCCCAAGTAACCTCCTCATCAGAGTAGTGCTGTCTACCAACCTTAACCCTGATTGCGAGTCAAATGCATTATCTATCATATTGGAAAATATTCAACATCTCTCTAACGGTAGCTACCCAGTTACAAGCGGTGACCTACACGTAGATACCCTATAGCTCTTTAATATCCGGAAAATCGATTCATCGACCTGCTGTGCCTTCTCTCTGGTGAGCGTGTAAACCGAGTCCGTCTCTGGAACGGATGGTGGCATCGTCTGAAGAGGCAGTGGTCGAATCATTTGAATTGTTGCTAGCTACATAGTCTGAGGTGCTGAAACTCCCACCGTCTGTTGAGTCTGACACCTTGTAGCTTCGTCCATCTGCTGAGGCTAATAATCTGAAGACTAATATGCTGGGCACAGCTGATTTACACATAACTAATAACTAAAATAAATCTTAATCATACCATCTACTTGAGTAAATTTTAAGTAACAACGCGTTACTTCCTAACCTAATCATCATAATTAGGTTAAACTCCTAATTCTAAATATGATTAACCAAACTCAATTCTTCCAAGAATTAAGTTCACATCAACCCAGGTTCACCACAACAAACATAGTGAAACCTCACCAAGATAGCAAACTACTTTCTTTCGATAGTAGAATTTTCAAAGATGCAAAAGTTTATTTTATCAGACCCATCATAGATAAAACTTCGACTCACTGATGTAGCTCAAACCACTGTTAAATACATCTATGAATGCATTCTAGCTAGCCTAAGAAGAAGTTGAAGTTGAGAAGATGCTAAGCACTCCCTTGCTAGGTGAATTGGTTAGTACATGCATGGTGATACACTAGGTCTAAAGTTTAATTTTTTATTGTAACGACACGGCCCCTCAACCCATTGGCGGCCAAATCAACATTTGGCGGCCCAACAACTTGGCCCCTCGGCCCAACAACCTGGCGTCCAAATCAACATTTGGCGGCCCAACTATGTCGTCGACCAACAACCGATGTCGACGACCAACAACCGTGTCGTTACTCACTAGGTCTTTCCACCCCTGGCCAGTAGATTTTTCCTTCCTCAGGATTCGAACTCTAGACCTCCAGGATAAGTACTAGAGTTTATGAATCCTGATACCAATTGAGTTGCAGCTCACTTGGTATCAGGATTCATAAACTCTAGTACTTATCCTGGAGGTCTAGAGTTTGAATCCTGAGAAAGGCAAAAAGTCACTGGCCAGGGGTGGAAGTCCTAGTGAGTAACGACACGGTTGTTGGTCGTCAGCATCGTTGTTGGTCGACGACATAGTTGGGCCGCCAAATGTTGATTTGGCCGCCAGGTTGTTGGGCCGAGGGGCCAGGTTGTTGGGCCGCCAAATGTTGATTTGGCCGCCAAAGGGGTTGAGAGACCGTGTCATTACAATAAAAAGGTGCCTTTTTATTGTAACGACACGGCCCCTCAACTCATTAGCGGCCAAATCAACATTTGGCGGCCCAACAACTTGGCCCCTCGGCCCAACAACCTAGCGGCCAAATCAACATTTCGCGGCCCAACTATGTCGTCGACCAACAACCGTGTCGTTACTCACTAGGTCTTTCCACCCTTGGCTAGTGGATTTTTGCCTTCCTCAGGATTCGAACTCTACACCTCCAGGATAAGTACTAGAGTTTATGAATCCTGATACCAAGTGAGCTGCAGCTCACTTCGTATCAGGATTCATAAACTCTAGTACTTATCCTGGAGGTCTAGAGTTCGAATCCTGAGGAAGGCAAAAATCCACTGGCCAGGGGTGGAAAGACCTAGTGAGTAACGACACGGTTGTAGGTCGTCGACATCATTGTTGGTCGACGACATAGTTGGGCCGCCAAATGTTGATTTGGCCGCCAAGTTGTTGGGCCGAGGGGCCAGGTTGTTGGGCCGCCAAATGTTGATTTGGCCGCTAATGGGTTGAGGGGTCGTGTCGTTACAAGAAGTCTTAGTTGCGGCTAGGCGGCGAAGTCCTAGTAAGTCGAGTGGACCGAGGGACAAAAAGTCTTAGTGGGTTGAGGATCAGATATCAAATGGAAAGGCTTTCCGCTTGAGGGGGCCTGTGGTGGGTGATTGTTGGGGTTGCAAGGTTGTAAACATAGTCTCATATTGAAAATACATGGGAAAGATCATATGCTTATAAGAGAAAGATATCTCCATTGGTATGAGGCCTTTTCGAGAAAACCCAAAAGCAAACCCATGAGGGCTTAGGTCCAAAGTGGACAATATCATATCATTATGGAGATATCTAAATTATTTTTTGGTCCTGACATAGAAAATTAGTCAACTAAAGGTCGACCAAAATCAAGCTTGTTGAAGCTTTTGATCTCAAGCGCCCGAGTTAATTCATGCCCCCGGGCACATAAGTGCCTGAGTGGATTCGGACACCCAAGAATACAGGCGCTCGTGTTGACTCGGGCACCCGATATGCTTTGTAGCGTTTTTACGGCTATTACGACGTGGATAAGCGCTAACCCAAATGAGGTGCCCATGTTGTACTCGAGCGCCCAGGATGTGCTACATCAACACGTCGATAAGTTTTCTAGGCTCTATAAATAGAGCCCTTTAGCTTAGAGTTTGTCATTCATTGATTTATACAACAACTGTAATTGTTTTCCTAAATCATCTCCGAGCTTTTAAGAGTTTGTAAGACCTCCACCTATACAAGGAGATATTTGGAGTAGAGTTTGCAACTATCTTGAATTAGCAACCGCCCTGGTTGCAACCAAGTAAAATCCTTCTAGCCTCTTCTTTCTTTTAGCTATTATTTATGTTATTGACTTTTGTTATAATTGCTTAACTAATTCTATCGTTACTAAGAAAAGCAAAAGATCTAGTTTTGTACTTGCAGGGCTATTCAACCCCCCCCCCCTCCCCCCTCTAGTCGGCCGACATGGTCTTACATTCAGAGCCCCTATAATGTGTAGATTGTTATCCTCGTGCAACAGTGCTTTGGCTGATATGGTGGATTGGAGGTGCCTCAAGTCATTTGGGATGCCTCTGTAAGATCGATGTATGTGAGAGGGGGGGAGGGGGCGAACCACGTGTGTTTAAAAATTATTCTTTTTCGACTTTTTAAAATCAAGTTCACAACGGAAAAATAAACTAAGTAAGAAAACTCGAAACAAAAATAGAGCACAAGAAATTTTACTTAGTTCGAACCCTTTGACGACTTCTACTCCAAGACCTAGCCCCTTGGACCTTTTCGATAGGTAATTGACTAAATTCTCTAACAGTAAACTCTCGGTAGAGCAATCAAATACAAGAACAAAATGAAAGGAAGTGTAACAGCCTACACTTCCTTTAGGCATAGATTTGAAGTCATTTCTAAGCAATTAAACAATATTTACTATAAATGAACAACTAAAGTAATTTAAGAATTAAATTGAGACTGAAACAGAAATTATAGTTGAAAAATTAAATTGAGTTTGAAATTTGAAATTTCAAGTTTGATATTTAAAAGGAAAATTAAAAAATTAAGTTTGAAATTAGGTTCTAAACAAAATTAAATTAACTTTGAAATTTAAATTATGTTAAGTTTTGAAAAAAAAATAAGTTAAATTTAAAAAGTTAAGTTTGAAATTTGAAATTTGAAAAGTTAAAGTTAGAAATTTGAAATTAAAAAATTAAATTGAGTTTGAAATTTGAAAAGTTAAGATGATTTTGAAATTTGAAAAATTAATTTGAATTTGAAATTTAAAAATTAAGTTAAATTTGATTTGAAGACTTAATTAAGTTAAATTTAAAATTTTTGATTAAAAAAATTGATAAAGTTAAATGTTTGAAACATAACCTAAATTTTAATTCATTTATGTTTGAGTTTAAGTTTTGATTTTGAAAAATAATGAAAGTAAGTTAAATTTGATTTTGAAAAATTAGATTAACATCGAAATTAAGTTGATTTTTTTAAAAAAATTAAGTTTGGTTTTAAAATAGTTTGAGTTTGAATTTGAAAAATTAATTAAGTTTGAATTTTAAAAAATTAAATTTTGATTTTGAAAAATTAAGTTATGTTTGAATTTTAATAAGGGTAAAATTTTAAATTGGGTTAATAAATTAAAGGTGAAATTAATTAGGTTTGTTGAGTTGATTGGGTTGGACTAATTCTTTTAGGTCCTCAGTATCTCACCTATTTTTAAGCTACAAAATAAAAAAAACCTTATCTATTTTGTGAAACGTGTTAAATTTTATCTTTTAAATTTAAGTAAAATCTAGGATTAGGTTGAACCTTATGTTTGATTCAAGTTTATCAAGTAGTAATTTAAAAATACATTTCAAAATCGGCTTCCAAGTCTTGGCGAGGCACAGGGACCTTCGTGAGTATCAGAACAACAACCAGATAATGCCTTTTAAAGAAATTATATTTTTAATTTACTCTTTGAGAAATCCTGGTCTAACTAGTCGAGTATGTAGTGAGGTAGCTTCGGTTAATTCTACCGAGCTAAAGTAATATCAGCTCACTCCACTCTAATACTAGGTTATGCAATTTTCAATTAAGTCTAGTTCTTAAGTAACCATTTCTAGTCCTAAGCATGACAATTTGCAGAAAATAAATAAACAAGCCATCAAAACAATTAGACAAGCATACAAAAGTTTATCCAATAATAGAAATTGTCTTTCTATTGGCTCCCCTTAGATTAAAGCCTCGATACGATCTATCTAGGTAATGAATTTGATCCTTGAGGATTCAATAGTGGTTTAGTCCAGCTTGATTAGTCAAGCTTAGTATTGGGACCCATACTTGGACACGGGTGTTAGTACGGTTCACAATTGAATAGTATAATCTATATCGCTAGTTAGTTTTAAATCCAAGCTCGGATCGGTTAAGAATGGTTTTTTGTTTTCCAAGAATCATATCGAGATTCTTAGAATCCAATGTAAATTGTTAAGGTTACTCTAAGCTCCTTGACTTGAGTTTTCAGAGAGGAATTTTCTTCCTCAAGTTGTTGGACTTGAGTTGAGATTCCACCCTGAATTGTCTCAGTCAAGGACTCAAGTTAGCCGCCTCCTTAAGGGCTTTGATCTCCTTTTGGAGGGACATGACCCGACCATTGGACTTAGCCAACTTACGAGATAGGTAGGAGATAAGATCACAAAGTTCGTTTTCAGAATAATCACTTACAATGAGTTTCCTCTTTTCGAAGATGGATATTGATCTGTGGCTTCTTCCCAGCTCAGCTTTCGACTTGGTCTTGGACTCGGTGTTGCATTCATTCTTGTAATTGATGTTGGATTCATTGTCGAACTCGGCGTTGGATTCGTTCTTGGCTACGTGTTCTTGTACCGGTTGTACTAGAAAGTCTGGTTGAGTTTGTTCTTCTTCGTCTAACACATCCGATGACTAAGACTATGTTGTTTTCAGGGCCTTCCTTTTTCTTTGTTTCTTGGTTTCTTTTATGTTTGGGCACTCTAATTGGATCATCCTCTTTCTCTTTAGCATTTTCCAAACCAGGTTGACTACTTTGGAGATGATCTCTTTGTCATCTTCTGAATCCGATTCATCTTTAGATTCGGATTCAGGTTGATATTTGGGCTTTGGCTTCTTGTTTGTAAGTATTCCTACAAGTAGAGTGAGATCTTTCTCGAGTGGAGAAGTATTAGTCTGTTCATGAAGTTCAAATATAGAAAATAATTCATCTAATTTAACCTTTGAATGATTCCTTGAAACTTTGTATGCATCAACCATAGATGCCCACAGAGTATTTCTTGGGAATGCTTTCAAAGTGTACCTGATTATGTCCCAGTTTTTGACTTGTTGTCCGATTGTTGTAGTCCATTGAGGATGTCTTGAATTTTGAAGTAAAATTGACTTGTCAATTCTCCTTCCTGCATTTTTTTATTATATAGTTTATTAAAATACAAATCACATTTATTTACCTTTGTTTCAGAGGTCCCTTCGTGTAGCTTGATGAGTTTCTCTCAAAGGTTTTGGAATTTATGAATGATCCAACCCGGTTCAGCTCCTCTTTGATTAGGGTACATTATAGTATTTAGGTAGCTTTTGCATCAGCCTCAATCCTTTTCATTAGGGTTGCGTCCCAGAGTTCGCGTCCTAATGGTTCTCTATTTAGATTGAGAGGTAGTGTGAAACCCGTCGGGATGATCACCCACATTTGAACTTGGGTCTTTAGGTGAATTTCCATCCAACTTTTCCAATAGCCAAAGTCCTCGACGGAGAAAAGAGGAGGGTGAACGGTACTGTAGCCTTCCTGTTGGTCCATTTGTCAAATCTTGCACACGAATAAATAAAAAAATATATACCAAGACTTGATCTTAGATTAGTAGTGCTAGAGAAGGAAAAAAATTTGTTCAATTGGTGTTGCATGAATTTTGAAAAACTAATAATAAATAAATAAATAATATGATAAATTTTTAGAAAAAGATAGTTTTATCAATTCTAACGTATGGTAAAAAGATAAGAATTCAAAATTGAAAAATGTATAAGAATATTTTAAAATCTCGCACAAATATTTTTTATTTGAAAGAAAAAACAAAAAATCTGAAAACAAAAGAAATGCTCAAATGGTGGTTTCACCAATCAAAGCGACCCCGCTCTGATATCAATTGTAGGATCGTAGAGAGTGATACAGGAGGTGAATATCGCGTTCAAAAAAATTTTCAAATTTAGACAAGTAACGCAGCGGAAAAAAGAACACAAGAAACAATCGCTAACACTGTTTGTTTTTACTTGGTCCGGAGTCTGTGATGACTCCTACTCCAAGGCCCATGATCCTTGACTGTTTATTTTAAGTAATTCTATATGTCGCAAATGAGTACAAATATGCAATGTTTAAATACATGTAAGAAGAAAAGGAATACCGACAACTTTAATCGAAATGAAATACAAGCATGTTATTGTCAAAGAGCATTTCATCGTCTCTGGATCTTTTCGGCCCCATGTGCCTATAGGGGCACCCATGCTATTGCGATCCAGCTGCGTCCTTATCCCCTGCTGGGTCTAAACTTTATCCCAACTCAGGTGCCTGACAGCTTCTCAGGCACCTATGTTGATAATGTAGAGGCTCCAACTAGCGTACGCTAACTCAGCCACGCCTAAGCTGAGTCATGGGTACACAGGCACCCGAGAAGGACACCAGTGGAGCGAGAAGGACACATGCGACATCTGAGGGACGAGAAGTCTGGGAGGAGGTCTGCTCGAGGAGAAGACCAGAAACAGATTCGAGTGAACCCAACTCTGGATGGCTGGAGATCACCTAGGGAGGCTGGAAGAAGGTTGGTCAATTGGAGTTAACCAGTTAGCTCCCGGGCACCCGAGTGAATTCAGACGCTTAGGTAATTAGGCGCCTATGATGTGTCATGTCAGCATGTCGATGAGTTTTCCCAGGGGCTATAAATAGGACCTTGAACTCAGAGCATTTCATTCATTCGAGCTATAACAAATTTCTTGTTAGTTTTCTCTAGTTCTCTAAGTTTCTAATTGTTGGAAATTTTGAAGACTTGTATCTCCTCGGTATTTAACTTAGTCAATTTACGACCATCGGATCTTCCGGGAGGTTGATATCTCCTCGGTATTTGACTTAGTCGATTTATGACCGTCGGATCTTCCGGGAGGTCGCTATCTCCTCGGTATCTGACTTAGTCGATTAACGACCATCGGATCTTCCGGGAGGTTGCTCGGAGGAAGCAAATTGATTGGTTTACATCGAGGCTAGTGTTCGACACTATCTCCGTAAAACGATATTGCTCCACTACTGGTGCTCACGGATAGCAGCAATTCGTTTCCAAGATACAACGATGTCGTCTCGGAATAGTAGCACTTCAAATTCCGAGACCGGCGAACCTTTTCGTAGACTTTTTGGACTCTCGATGCAAAAGATGGATGAGTGCAAATGCTTTAGATTGCAATGCTTGAATGATTGAAATGATCTAGTGGAGGGATCTATTTATATTGAGTGAAGAGGTAAGTACCCTTTGGTTCGGACAGATCTGAACCGTTCATAACGAAAGGGTATAACCCCTTAAAGGTCATTTAATCTCGTCCCTTGATCTGAAGAGTTATAACTCTTCAGATTCATCTTGATCTCGGCCGTCAGATTAGAACATTTAATCCGACGCCTCAGATCCATTCTCCCTCTTCACATTCAGATCTTTGATCCGACGCTCCAGATCGTACCTTCTTGCGATCTGTCCAGATCTTTGATCCGACGGCCACCATTGAGCGTATCTTGAACAATTAATTTCTCATTCACCCTTAATCGATTTTGAGCAAATAAATAGTCCAAATTTATCTACGCGAAACGTAGATTTCGATTTTGAAGTCAAACTTGACTTTCAATGATCGATGGCATCAAAATCGTATCCAATAATCTCCTACATGAATGGAAATTAATGTATGTATTGCATGTATGCATGCTGACACTTTACAAAAGTCCAATCGATAAGTCAATGCATCGAAAAAGGTAGCTTGTGGCTTTGAACCTTCCGTAGTGGAATGCTATCGAGCATACTAGGCTGCGCAGTGAACGTGATGTCTTGAACTGCTCAGCTGTTGGTGTATACTAAGACAATAACACCCACACAGAGACTTATCTCACCCACTTTTGGTTCTCATGGTTGGTTCTGTTTCGGCCATAGACACCATCTTGGATTCATGAGTGTTTCATTGAAGCGGTCTGTCTTCACACTCACATAGGTGACACTTCTATCAAGAGTATCCTACCATACTCCACCTTAAAGGTATAGAAGTCATTAAAAGCATAAGCTTATCCTCACTACATGTGGTAGGACAGCACCAAATCATCCTAGGATTGGGATAGTAGAGATAATTATTTCTCTTGTGTTGTTACACAACTTCTGTAACTTCGTTGTCCCATTGAACCAAGATCTTGGGATCTCCAGTTAACAAGGTTGGGTTACCGCTACAGTCGTTTTTAGTTGTAGATTTTCAATCTCATTCCTCTTGATGAGCAGTATACTTGATCTCGATTTAGCCCCTTCGTTAGGGGATCTGCCAAATTATCCTTAGATTTGACATAATCGATTGCAATCACTCCGTTCGAGATCAACTGCCTAATGGTATTATGTCGACGACGTATATGTCGTGACTTACCATTATACATACTACTCTGTGCCCTTCCAATTGCCGATTGACTATCACAGTGGATAAGTACGGCGAGCACAGGTTTTGTCCAGCTTGGAATATCTTCCAAGAAATTTCGCAACCATTCAGCTTCTTCAGCTGCTTTATCAAGTGCTATAAACTCGGATTTCATTGTTAACCGAGCTATGCATGTTTGCTTAGTGGATTTCTAAGATACTGCTCCTCTACCGATCGTGAATACATATCCACTAGTGGATTTGGAGTCTTTTGTATCGTAGATCCAATTAGCATCACAATATCCTCCAAAACTGCGGGATACCTTCCGTAATGTAATCCGTAGTTCAAAGTATATATTAAATATCTAAGAACTCGCATCAGTGCTTTCCAATGGGTGTCGTTTGGATTGCTCGTAAAACGACTCAGTTTGTTAACCACACAGGCAATATCCGGACGAGTATAGTTTGTGAGATACATCAAACTGTCAATTATCCGGGAATATTCCAATTGCGATATGGGTTCACCATGGTTTTTCGCTAAGTGTTGACTTAGATCCATAGGTGTTTTTACAGTAGAGAGATCGTATGCATTAAATCTTTTCAATACTGACTCTACATAATGGGATTGTGTTAAAACTATCCCATCGGACGTCCTGAGAATTTTAATTCCCAATATGACATCTACTAGACCCATATCTTTCATGTCGAAACTATTGGTCAACATTTTTTTTAGTACTCATGATGATATCATGATTACTTCCTATTATGAGCATGTCGTCTACGTATAGACAGGCGATTACATAACTCTCAGGTGTGCTTTTAACATAAATACATTTGTCACATTCATTTATTCTGAATTCGTTTGACAGCATTATTTTGTCAAATTTTTCGTGCCATTGCTTTGGTACTTGTTTATGTCACGCCCCGGGAAGCCGCTCGTCCGATACCGACCGGACAGCTACTCCCACGTCTCGGCGGACAATCCAGAAACCTAACCACCACAACTACCTCAGCCTGCTTGCACCGCAGCCTATAGGGCTGGAACAAGCGACTGTATAAATCGCTAACAAAACGACAATGACGACAAAGCTGCGTACCGGTACGACTTACGACAAAACCCAAAACGAAATCGAGGCCTCCATGGCACACAAAAGTACAACTATCCTGCCGTAACATAGACTTCACAAAAGAGTATAACATACCAACAGCGGAAATGAAAAGAAATACAATGAATAAAAGAAACGGGTACCAACATGTACCCCAACCAAAAGACAGGCGAAAATCGTCTCGGAGACACATGAACTGGGACAGGCTGCTGAACAATCCAGACGATCATTGATAAGCACCATTTTATTGATTATTTTCATTGCTAAAATCCATGTTTGACCCATGTTTTTATTGCTTAATTCTGATTTTACCCTAGGTTTTGGAACTTTATCTTATTTTGGACTTAATTGCAAAATTACATTAAAATGGATTAATTGGCCACTAAATTTTGGATCTATTTTTGTAGGCACCAAAGGTTCAAGGACTTAGGGCATACTGGGTCAAACCTGAGTCGGATGTGAACCGGATCGAATTATCAAGCCTACGATTAATCCGGGCCGTCCGATTCAAGAGCGGCTAGATCTGAGCCATCCGGGATGATCTGAAGCAATCCGAGCTAGGGTTAGGGTTGATCAAGCTCTATGATCAAGATCTGAAGATTTCATCCCAATCAGAGCTCAATCAACCGTTGGATCAAGCAAGGAGGGCTCTAGAGCGTCCATTCACAGATAGAGTCGATCTGGACCATCCGTTGCACATTTGGAGGATCCGAGCTACCACAAGGCAGATCCTGACCCCAGATCATCATCATCAAAGTTTGGCTCAAATCAGAACAAGATCAGCCGTTGGATCTCCTCCGATCAATCTGGGCCGTCCGTTGATAACTATTTAATCAAAAATTTGCCCAGTTCTTCCCCGTCGCGTCCTCGCCGCAGCTCGTTTGCCTTGGTTTCTTCCTCGTTTTTCTTCGTTTCTTCAGCAATTTCTTCGTTTTGAAGGCGTGACCACCTCGATTCGAGCTCATCCTTGAGTGACAGCAAGGATTCGGATGGAGGATTAGCTTAATTTCATTTATTTAGCTGTAAACTCGTTTCTGCACTTTGTTTCATTACTGCATTCAAATCAGATTGCTTAATTTCGTTTTCTGATTGTTTTAGCTTAACTAGGTTTCGATTCTTCAAGTTGAGTAGTTTAGGAACTTGTTTGGTGGATAATCGCTTTTAATTTCAATTTAATTCCTGTTGATTTGCTTGCGTATCAACACAATTGCTGCGTGCCACTTCTTTTCTGCAAATTCTGTTGGTTTCTGAATGTTCAGCGTGTAGTTTCTGAAATTCGAGCAAGTTTACATTATGATTTCTCAATCCAATCAGTTCTATTGTCTGCACTAGATATTTGCTTCGTTTCTGCATTTCTTCCTTCATGTTTTGAGCTCTAGTTTTAATTTCTGAATATCTGCATATGGCTTTATGTTTCTGAATGTTAACCTCTGAATGGATGCTTTACTCAATTGATCAGATTTTGGTTTGAAACTTTTCATTCATCCTTGCAACCATCTTCACTAATAACTTGCATTCTGAATTTCCTTGATCAGTTTCATTTTGAAGAGTTGGTATTAGCTTTGGCACATAGGTACAAGCTTGGTCACAAAATCTTTCTCTGCGTGCCAAGTTGGTCATTCCGCAGTTGTATCAAGAGAGGGGTTAGTAGTGAATTGCATCAGGTTAAGTGAACTGTCAGTGAGCTTTTGGCAATTGGAAATAAGTAGATTTGCATTCGGAAAAGTCTGAACTGATGTATCCATGTTGGCATTAGATGGGTTCTTAGTTTTGTAACTAGCTCATGTTTCCTTGATTTAAGTTAGCATTTTGAAGTAAGTTGTTCTTTTGAATTAATTTCAATCAAAAATGTTGGAATTGCTTGATTCACCTTGCTTAGCATTCTAGTTTGCATTTGATACCGAAATTGATTTTCCAAGTTGGTTACTTGCATTGTTAGAATTAAGTTTCCAATTGTCTGAGCTTATTAGTTGAAATTACATTAGCTTAAGTTCCATGCTTAAATTTTCTTGCTTCTTCTTTATTTTTTTTTGTCCTCATTTTCCAATTGCAACCCAAAACCCAAAATTGATTCGAAACCCAAAAATTCACAAACGACACATAAATACAAGTTCGAATCAAACACGACAACTAGTCCCCGAGAAAAATACGACCTGTGGCCCCTATATTACATTTTCATACTTTTGATTGTAAAAAGGGTTTTCAGCATTTCATTCACATTTAAATTTAGGACCCACATTCGTGACACTTAGTTTGGGTCCGTCAAATTTTTGGCGCCGTTGCCGGGGACTTGTTAGTTGACTTGTTTGATTTTTGCTTGTGCACTTATTTCATATCATTCTTGACTTACTTTTGTGCTTATTGCTATATCTTTGGATTTGATTTTATTTGTTTTATCTGTTTATCTACTTTTACTGCGATTTGTTTTGTTTTTATGACCAGGTCTTTAGGTGCTGAATTAGAAGATTTCGATCCTGAGATTGAGAGGACTTTCAGAGTCAGGAGGAGCAGGCCATTCTTTCTGAGACTACAGATATCCTCCCTATTCAGACTATCAGCACTCACTCAGGCATTGACATGGCAGACCACCAGAGAACCATGAAGGAGCTCGCAGCACCAGATGCTGCATTTCAGTACTCCAGCATAGCATATCCAGAGCTGGAGGGGAATTTTGAGCTCAGATCTGGACTCATTAATTTGTTGCCCAAATTTCAAGGATTATCTGGAGAGGATCCAAATAGGCACCTGCACGAATTCCATGTTGTATGCTCACTATGAAGCCTCAGGGCATTTCTGAAGAAGACATCAAGCTGAGAGCTTTTCCCTTCACATTGACAGGAGCAGCAAAAGACTGGTTTTATTATCTGCCTACAGGACATGTGTCTAGTTGGATCGCTATGAAGAAGGCATTTTTGGAAAATATTTCCCAGCCTCCAGGACAGCTATAATCAGAAAAAGCATTGTGGATTCAGCAAGTGGTGGGGAGACACTATATGACTACTGGGAGAGATTTAACAAGCTGTGTTCAAGTTGCCCCCAGCATCAGATTAGTGAGCAGTTTTGATTCAGTACTTTTATGAGGGACTTTACAGATGGATAGGACTTTGATGATGCTGCAGCTGGAGGGGCCTGGTCAACAAAACACCACATCAAGCTAGGGAGCTAATTTCTAATATGGCTGAGAATTCCCAACAATTTGGAAGCAGAGCTTTGACCACCAGAGGAGTGGTGAAGTTCAGATAGTTTCTAGTGATCAGAAGAGATTAAGACTGCATTGATGGAGTCACCTCGGCTTGTTAAGCAAATTGAATTAAACATGGCAAGACAAAATTCAACTCCTTCAGTACCTCCACAATCTAATCAAGTGTGAGTGTGTGTGGCATTTGCTCTAGTCAAGAGCACACTTCAGACTCATGCCCTACCTCCAACAGGACGAGACAGTAGCAGCATTAGTAAGAGGACAATTTCAAGCAAGAAACAATCCTTATTCCTCTACTTACAACCCTGGGTGGAGGGATCATCCAAATTTGAGGTATGGAAATTCTTTCTACCAACAAGGCCCTCAACCACAGCCCTCACAGCCACCCCAACCAATTTTCCAGCAAGTTCAGCAACAACAACCACAATCACAGCACCAAAATCGAAGTTTTCAGCCCCTAAATCAGCACTTCCAGCAACCATTTCAGCAGCCATTTCAAGGGTTTCAACAAGGTTTTCAAGGGCATATGAATTATCCACAACCATACCAACCTCTACAGCAGCAAGTTCAACAATTACAGCAGAATTTCCAACCTTGGAACTCAAGTTTTCAGCCCCAAAACCAAGAATTTCAGCCCAATCAATTTCAATCTCCACAACAACCATTTCAAATGCAAAATCAAAATTTTCAAGGCTGTAATTCTCAGCAAATCAACCCACATTTCAACCTACTTATCAGCCAAGTCAACAGCAATTCAGACCTCCAATCAGCCCAACAGCCCCAATTCCAACAATTACAACAAGATGATATCATTGGAGCTATACAAAACCTCGGAAGGCAAATGGGACAATTGGCTAATGATGTGAATCAACTTAAGGCTCAAGGATCAAGCCAACTACCTTCCCAAGCTGTTCCCAACCCAAAGGGAAATGTTAGCGCGATTTATTTGAGGAGTGGGAAGGTTGCATCAACTCAAAATGACCCAAGAGCAGAATTTTCTGAAAACAGGGCAGCATGCTCATTTCCAGCCCAAATCAGTGCCGAAACCACTCCAATTTCAGTGGATACCACCCCTAGCCCGTGCCCGACTCCCTCCTCAAGCAATTCCCCAATTTTGGTGGAAAACGGAGAAGAAATCAGTGGCGAGACAGATTTTACAGCAGCATCAAAAAAACAGGGCAGCAGCTCACAATTCAGCCCTTCCATCTTCGATTCAAGAGGAAGAATTTAGGGTGCCTTTGCCTTTTCCAAAGGGGAGAACTCCTACCAAAAGACACGTGGAGGAGGAGAAGCAAAAGAGTACAATGAGCTGGTAAAACTTTTTAGTAAAGTTGAAATTAATGTACCCTTGCTGACGATGATTAAACAGGTTCCTAAGTATGCAAAATTTTTGAAAGATCTTTGTGTTCACAAGAGAACTTAAGGAAAATGAGTTGGTCAGCATGGGGAAGAATGTCTCATCACTTATCCATGCCATTCCCCAGAAATGTGAAGACCCTGGCATGTTTACTGTATCTTGTGAGATAGGAAGCACCACGCTACATGACGCCATGCTTGATTTAGGAGCTTCCATTAATGTCATGCCCAGGACAGTTTTCCAGATGCTTGGCATTGGTCCTCTACAGCCCACTGGAGTTGTGATTCAGCTAGCAGACAGAAGCCAGACTCGCCCGGCAGGGGTTATTGAAGATGTGTTGGTTAAAGTGAAAGAGTTGATTTTCCTTGCGGACTTCTACATTCTAGACATGGAGGGAGAGTACCTTGCACGTAGATCCCCACTTATCCTTGGAAGACCTTTTCTGAAGACTGCTAAAACTAAGATTGATGTATATGCTGGCACCCTTTTGATGGAGGTGGGAGACACAGTAGTCCAGTTTAGCATTTTCGACGCCATGAAGGACCCTAGGGGAGATCACTCTATTCTGAGCATAGACACATCAGATGAGACTGTTGAGGCACAGATCATTGATGACGATGGTACATTTGACATAGTGGGAGGAGAGTTGATTTCAGAGGAAGCTTTACCTGATTTTCTTATTTTCGTATTTTGTGATGATATTGTTCTTGATAGCCCTAATCTTTTTTAATAAGGTTGTTGCAGATATTGCTAAGGAGGCATGCACAGGAGATTATTCTATAGGTGTAGGGGATTGCACAAAGCCCCAGGGACCACCACCATTTCCAGAAAGTGTAGGGACTTGCATGATGGAGCAAGTACCCAAGGATCACCTATTCAATTGATTGCCACCAGAATTTGAGCTGAGATGGAGGTATTTCTTATAGACCCGACAGACATTTTTCAGCATTGATCAGGTAAGTATTTCTTCTTTTCCCTTTAGAAAATCTCAGATCCAGAATTGATTTTATTGGTTGTGACAGATTGCTTGATACATGCTTGATGGAAGATAATTGTGATATTTTCTATTGAAGAGCCAAAAATTGATTTCTTTGTTTGTGAAGAGTTCCTGGATGCAAATTTTGTAGGAAATAAATGCGAAAAATTTATTGAGGCACCAAGAATTGATTTTATTGGATGTGATACATTTTTTGGATACATTTTATACAAAGACTGATATTGTTTCATTTCTTCCTTATCGTTGCAGGACCCCAAAAACTTCTGGAGTGGATGCTTCATCTGAATAGACTCAAACCTCCTGAAGGAGTTTCCAAAAAGAATAAAGAGGGAGTAGATTTTACTTTAATTCGAAAAACTCCACCTCTTACATGGGTCTTGTATCTAAATAACCTTCGGCCACCTGAACAGATTGCAGTTAAGTCCAAAGTGTGGGGGAGCAATGCACCATGAAGTTGAACAAATAAAAGAAGCTCTTTCGCACATACAGACTCCTCCACTACCAAGATGGAGGCTGTTTCTGGATAGACTCCGACCGCCAGAAATAAAGGGAGTTTGATTTTTCTTGCCTTTTCTTATTGTATGTTTTCACTTTTAAGTTAAGTCCTTGCTAATAAATGCTTGAGTAGGGTAGCATGAATAAAGTCATTGTAAATACCATGTTTTTTGACATGATGATTAGGAATAAATGTATCCCTCTAGGTTATTCATAGCATTTTAGAGTCTTTTGAAAATAATTAAATTTGGTTGTTAAAACTTAGTTTTGAGCTAATGGATGATATCTTGGATGCTTGAGTACTACTTTGCTTTAGATTCTTAATTGAAGATTGAGATGAATATTTTTTGCCTAGTGAGAATTAGCCTTACTTTTGCGATACACATATGTCATTTGTGCTCTAGAACTTGCTTAGGTTCTTTCAAAATCATATTTCAATGATTGGATCACATCTATAGAGCTAATCCATTTGTTTCCCTTTCCACATCAATTTTTAAAAAAATCATGTTACATTCCATTTTTCTCTACTTATTTCTTACACTTACCCTCACTTTTCTTTGGACTTGTTGTTTGATGTTTCTAATGCTATTTTGCCCGAGACGGACAAAGATTTAAGTGTGGGGAGTGATTGGTGATTTGAAATCAATTTATCAAGGATGAATTCATGTCGAAAAAAAAAATTTGTGCCAAAATGAA
>JAGFNQ010000393.1:0-59696 GCA_024364735.1 Boesenbergia rotunda
CCATATGCTCATGCTGCTTTTGCAGCTCAGGTACCATAGAAGCTAGCATGATGCAACTTGCAAGTTCAGAATCGGTCACATGTTTCTGATAGGCCACCAATTGGTCTGGAGTTGCATCTGCTGGAGGATTTGAGGGAAGTAGATCTTCAAGGACATAAGCAATCTTCTCTGCCTTGAGGACTATCCTCAGGTTTCGAAGCCAGTCCATGAAGTTAGGTCCAGTCAGTTTATTGGTGTCCAAGATGGAACGCAAATTCAGAGAAGACATGATCGAGTGATTAACCTAGAAATACAAATTGAGATTATGTGAGAAGATTTATTAAAGAATGTATCAACATACATAAATTAAATCCTATTTATTTTACGAATTGAATCACCCTTATTATAAATTTTGGAGATCGTACGAACATCTCCAAATAGGTTAATATCCAACCATAGATAAGAACCACCATGGCTGTGGCCATCAAGTTTTTCTTAGCTATGAAGGTAGGTAATTTTACCGATTACACATCACATATATGTAACTATCACTTTATGCTATCAACTAATTGAATGTTTACATAAATCATTGGGTTGTTAACTCATTAACAAGTATGTATCATTATACATAGCACCCAACTGCACCTCTCTTTACATCGACCTTGGTTGTGGCACAACAAATCGATGCTCCAAGCTTAAGGCTGACCCATTAATCAAGAAATAGTTTTAACATGGTTGGAGCTCATTCAACCGCTTAGTCAGGCTTGGATGTGTCCAACAACCAAAACTAATGATTGACCTCTGACTCGAACTATATTATTCATAAACTAATTCCATGGTTTGAACATGTTGAGGTTCAAGTCGGGCATGGATGTGTCCATCAACCCAAACGAGAAACAAAACTCTGATTCTAACCATATTAATGGAAGGTGTTGGCCTTAATATTTTGTAAGGGGTTTTGGGTCTCATCCTTTCTTTTCTAAGCACATTTATGACATAGAATTATGTCATGACTAACGATTTCCTTAATTAAGTATGTGTGTGACTTAAGTTATCAAGTCTCATTAATTGAATTAGGAACCGGATTTCCTAATTCCAATTTCATACTTAATTAAAGGAATTGTTTTGGGAAATAATTTCCTAAATTGTCATAATTAATTTCGGAATTAATATGTTCAAGACTTTAATTTCTCTAAATCAAATCTTATTAAATTAAGAGACAAATCCCTTAATTCAACTACATATTATTTTCATGAAAATCTCATTTAAGAAAACTCTATAGGAAATCATTTTCCTAATTAATTTTGGAGACAACAATATGTAAGAGCATCACCTCTTCAAACATATTTTATTCATGAATTTAATTAATTACAACAAATTGTTTTCTAAGGGTGGCTCCCCGAGGCTTAGATACCCAAAGAAAAGTAATGTGTTGTAAATCCAATTGGACGGCTCCCCGAGGCTCAATCCAAATCAAACATGACAATTTCAATTAAAAATTGGGAAATTAAATTACAACAACTAACTTTAAATTGGACGGCTCCCCGAGGCTCAATCCAAAATAAAAAATTTTGTTGTCAATTTAAAAACCAATTCAAATTTAATTGTCAAATAACTGTCCATGAATTTGTCTAGACTTTCTTAAAAGAAAGTGCCCAAAATTGCGAGATTTCAAAAATAGGTTTTCAGAATAATTGTAAGTTTCTGGTACAAAGGAAACTTACATATTTCCAAAATTGGAAAATTTCTAAAATAGAAAAATTTCCAAAATTGGAAAGTTTCCAAAGATGGGAAGTTTTCACAATTATTATAAAATTTCAGAAATTAGAAAATTTCAAACGTTTGCGAAATTTCATGAGGATTTCCAAACTTTGAAATTCCTAAATCTAAAATTTATTATAATTTGAAAGTTTCCATAATTGAAAATTTTCCCGAAATTGAGATCATGACAAAGTTTTCCACAAAATAATTATATGATTAAGTCGAACACTAACCGGCTCTGATACCACTGTTGGGACCGGGTGCATGTCGACAAGGATACGAGTTCGTAAAATTTTAAATTTTTACGTGCAGCGGAAGAATTTGCATAAAATAATTTCCTAAATTATTTTAACTTCGTATCTAGCATGCAATCTTATGGTGTGTTGACATAATCATAAAATAAAACTTTGCGGAAAAGTAAACTAATTTACCAAGTACCTCGCGTAACTCGAAGTAAGGGACGAGATCCAACCGTAGCGTCCCTTGGAAGTTTCGCCTCTATTTGGGTCCACGCCGAGTTCTCTTCTGGATGACTTCGCAAAGTCACGAGTTTTGTGCCGACGAGAACTACTAGATTCTCTATAGGCACAACAAAGAAGATCAAGATAATGATTAGGAAACTAACCACCGAATTAACGGAATCGTATTCCGAGAGAGAGGGAGATGAGATCCGCTTCTTCTTCTTCTTGGTTGGTTTCTTCTTCTCCTTGAAGCTCACGGCAACACCTTGCCTTGGTGTAGGTTGGGCGCCGGCCCTAATGGAGCTAGGGTGGGCGCCGACCCTAATGGAAGGGAGGGGAAAGGAGGAGAGAAGAGAAGAGAGAGAGGGAGAGCTCTATTACAATTACTTGATACGGAATAAGGGCTTGCCTTTGGTTCCTTTATATAGTAGCAACTCCTTTGCTAAGTCTCCCTCTAAACCGAATTAACGGAATTAGTTATAAGAAATTTATCTTATAAATTTTCTTATTAATTATTCCGTTTAAGTCGAGTCTTATTATAACTAATTTATAATAAAACAAATTCTTCTTCTCTTTATATTATGGAATAAATTTTATAAGAAATTTATAAACTTTCTTATTATAGAAAAATCAATTCATAATTGATTTTATAAAATTAAAATAAACCAATTCATGGATTATTTTAACTTCCATAAAAAGGAATAAATTTCTATAAATTTATTTATATAAATTTCTTTGTACAAATTTATTTATCCATAATTTATAAAATAAATCGCGCTAGATCTATTTTATTAATTAAACCAAAATTAATTGGTTTTCTCCTCTATTGTGGCCGGCCACCCAAGGGGGGTTTGGCACCCTCTTTGGCCGGCCAAACCAACCCGAACCGGTCGCGAATTAAACTCATTTAATTCGCCCAAAAAGCCTTCAAAAGACTTAGCCACTTTTATCTTCCATTGCGCCTCTGATTAACTCAGATTCGACTTATTTCTTTTGATCGGAAAATCTAATTTTCAACTCATTTTAAATCCCTCGGATTACTCGTAGTGCGTGTGACTAAATAGGCTTTCGATTTATGTTGGCCGTCTATAATCAACTAATTATAGAACGATCATGTGTGGCACCTAGTAGTACATCATGATCCCCAATTAATCGAAAGATCAACGGTTTGACCTCAGAAGAAATTATTCTGAAACCCTTCAGCAGCTTTAATGAATCGTGCCCCATTCCCTTCACCACCTTATACCCACTTGGTTCAGGACATGGTCTGTTTGTGTCAGTCCCCACTAGACTGACTACGTCACACCTAGCCCAAGTAGTTTCTTTCTCGTCCTTTGGATTTCTAATTACTCTCATGTATTTAAGAGACTTTCACTCTTAACATGATATACTCTGGCCAGAGGTTTTGAGTAACAATCTGACGATAGGCCTGGGTATACATCTCCTCGCAAGGAGTGGTGAATCCTTTGTAGGCTGTTCAAACATCTTCGGGCACTTTGGCTTATACCCAATCATCCTGGGTCCACACCTCCTTGGAGATGCCTGCTTAAGATGTTAAAGTATAAGTCTCCATGACCAAGATGACTTGAACACCGCAAGTCAAAGGAACATCGCACTTAAGCCGCAGTAAGAACTTCATTGACATTTCTATAGATAGATTCCATATGAAGTCTTACAGCTAGTCACTCCAATGAACTAGTTCCCTTAACTAGCATCCATGTTTATCTCCGGACATCCCAATGTCACCAGCTAGTGAGAATCAGCTGTTTAGAGAATAACTCATGCTAGTCTCAACAGAATTGATAGTGTCCACATTTATCAATTCATCGACTAGGGATATTTTCAATACTTCACATTTGCACATTTAGAGATAATCACTAGTTGTGATCCCATCACAAATTCTCTTATGCTGTGAGTTGTATTGCGGACATTCAGTAGATGAGTTTAAGATCTCAATCAAATACACAAGCATGTATACTCAAATAGTGAATTATCATTTATAAAAAATAAATATTTTACAATCATAAGGCGATTGCCTTAGGACACTTCTCTCATATCACTAACTAGGGATGGAAACAGGCCAGGCCAGGCCAGGCTTTCACCTTAACAGGCCAAGCCTGTATAATAGCAAACAGGCCTGAGCCTGGCCTGTGGCCTGTTACAGGCTTTATTTTAGGCCTGAGCCTGACCTGTTCGATAGCCTGGCCTGTGACCTGTTTACAAAGCCTATAATTTAATTCGAAAACATGATAGATATTGATTTAAAGCTAGCAATATTAATCAAAACAGATATGATTTGTTGGTTAGGTGGGTGCAGATAAGTATTGGCTCGGGCAGGAGGCTAGGGATCGAAACTCTACATTTACATTATATTTTGATATTTGGTAATTTATAGAATACATGTTTAACAGGCCCAGGCCGGCCTGTCAGGCTTTATAGGCTTTATATTGAGTCTGGGTCTGGCCTGATAAGAAAATCAAGCTTTCAAAAAAGTCTATTTATTATTTTAATTTTTAACAGGCCAGGCCAGGCCAGGCCAAATACAGGCCAGGCCACAGGCCCCTGACAGGCCGCCTGACCTATTTCCATCCCTACCACTACCACACAAAATGCCCAAGGAAAGGAGAGCTCAAGAAGCTAGGGCATTTGAAGAAATTGGAGAAGAAGAGGAGCTCAAGTCAAGGGGGAGCTTTAAAGGTAAAAGGGAAGGTAATCACTTATTTAAAATTTAATCCAATTTCAAATTCCTATATGCTTGTTAAAAATAATGTAGATTATTTATCCAAGCATAATCATGGATTTAGATATAATGATAGAAATAGGGTTAATAAGGTAGATAACCCTAGGAAATCATTATCCAGGGTTAGACCAAATATGACCCAAACTACCATGCCTAAGGGAAGGAAGGTAGTTAATGATCAAGACATTAATCCCAAGAAGGGGAGACATATGCCTAGAAAGGTGGGTAGGTCTAGGAATGTCCAACGTGGACATGTTGACTCTAGGGTTAGAGCTTTAGAGTTGGAAAATCAAGTCTTGAAGGCAATGCTTGAAGAAATGGAGAGAGTCCTAGATAGGTTCATTATTGGATTTAGGGGACTTGACATATGTTTGGGTGTTCAAAAACTCAAAAATGTCAAATTGTGTACTTCTAAGACCAAAAGAATGTCAAATGCTATAAGAGCACAAGATATTGATAAGGGAGGAGTAATCAAGGACAAGATGCCCAAGATTAATAAGGTAACGGTTGAGAGACAAGGATCACCGAAGGTACACCAGTGTGACTTAGTAACCTTGGATGAGTCACCTAGGGAGGTGGCTAAGATTAAGAGCTCAAGGGGGAGCTCTAGAAGTTAAATTGGGACCCATGGTAAATGATCTCGAGATGATTTCTTCCGGAAGTTTAGATGAATCATGGAGTGTGTCACAGGATTTGGAGATGGATTTGAGTCTCAATCCTTAGATTTTGGCACATTAGATTTATGTTTCATGCATGAAAATATGACATTGGGGTCATATTGCATGAAAATTAATTTTTGATGTGTAGTTATCATATAAACCAATGCTCGAGATGTATTATGGTTTGGTATGGGTAGATATATCAAGAAGAGACCAAAACTAAGACTTTAGGTCAATATTCTATTGAACTATTTAGACAGTTTTGGATTTTGTGTCAATTTTAAGATCCGAGATATATACATTTTTAAATATATTTTTCCAAGTAGACACGGGTACCACAAACTTCTCCATAAAATTTGAGAATTTTTGGAGACATATGGAATTTCTGGTGAATTTTTGAAATTGAGTCAGAAATGTAGAAATGGGTTGATATCAGGGTATCAGACGACTGATGCAGGGGCAGTCAACTGATAATTTTGTGAATTAGGTTTTCGAATAGGTCAGTCGGCTGGTAACTGTCTCAGTCGACTGATACATGCTGAAATTGTTTTTCAACTGTTGAAAAGTGTCCTAATGATGTAAAACAAGTGTATAATCTTATGGGGGTTTAACACACTTTATTTATAATCATTAGAGGTTAAATAATCCAATAATTGAGATATTATTGGAGCTCTTTTTGATGTGTGGCAAAGGGGGAGAAGTGTTGGGTTTAAGTGGGAAACCAACACATCTTTGCAAGAAATCTAAGCTCAAGGGGGAGCTTAGGTGAAGGGGGAGCATTTGTTGGCAAAGGGGGAGAAGTATTTTTGCAAGGAAAACCTACTAAGGGGGAGTTTAGGTAAAGGGAGAGTCTAAGGTTAAGTTCCATAATTTATGCATGATCGATGACTTGCTTTGTTGTTTCCCTAACTTATACGGGTTGCCAAACATCAAAAAGGAGAAGATTGTTAGAGCAATCTAGGTACCTTGGGTTTTGATGTTTGGGCAAATGTTTAAGTTAGGATTATTGTTGTATTTGATATGCATTATGAGTATGCAGGATATAGGTATAACAAAGGAGAAAAATCCAAGTGTAATCTTGGCAATTGAGGAAGATCTGACAACAAGAACCGAGGCCGAAGGAAGTTCCAGAAGGCAAGGCATGAAGGATGGAGAGGCATCCGAGGAACACAAAGCTGATGGAGGAGGCTACAAGGCTAGGTCTAGGTTGGTCGGGCGAGGACGAGTGTTAAATGACTGTACTCGAGGTTGAAACCCTAGATTTAGGGTTTGGGCAGTCGACTGCTGCTTGTAGCAGTCAACTGGTGTTGGGTACAGAAAGATCAGTCAACTAATCTTCTGTGTAATCGACTGGTATCGGCTGGAATTCGAGTGTTGGGTTGTAATGTTCAAATTCGGTTGGAATCAGTCGACTGGTAACGGCTAGTTCAACCACGAGCTCTATTTAAGGGAGCTCGGTTTGGCTGGCTAGGGTTAACGAAATTGGCTTTGGTTAAAGGTCAATTAGTAGTCTAAGTGCTCAGGTGAGTGTTGCGGGTTGTGGCATGGTTTTTTCACACACAAGAAGCTACACGAGCTAGCCATAGGCTTTCCGGGGACTCATCCACCGACGAATCGGGATCGTCCACCTTACGGACTGCCATAGCTAGAGTAGAAGCTTTATCTCCGAACCACGTAAATTAGTTTGCCCTCTTTTGTGTTAGTTTTAGTTTATATTATTCCACTTGAACAAACTAACTGTGTAGGATGAAATGATTGAATTGGGGGCAACGAGCTATTCACCCCCCTCTAGCCATACACACCGATCCCCAACATATGTTTCTTTTATCTCATCGTTCTCGTATTTGGGTACTTTAAAACTATATTTAATTATTAATAAAATTTCAAAATTGGTTTTAAAGAATAGTTCCCTTTTTCACTTCCATGTCGCGAACTTCTCCTCAAGACGGATGAATGCTAGTTTCGGCCATCGTCTTCTTGCTTTAGGTTGCGATTAGTCCTTCTGAAACAGTTGAGATCTAATACCACTTGTAGGTCCCGTGCAGGCTGGTTAGAGGTGGGTGAATAACCTTGCAAATAAAAACTATATCTTTAACACAACTCTTAGAAAAAATGACAAATTAGTCCAACAGTTAATTAAATCATAAATAATAAACAGAAAAATAGTAAAAGATTATTATTTACTTGGTTGCAACCGGGGTGGTTACTAATCTAAGGCATTGAAAAAGCTCCACTAGAAATACTCCTTTGGTGTAGGCGAAGAAACCTCTTACAAACTTTAAAAGACTCAGAAAAAGAGTAACAAAATCAATTACAATTGTCGTGTGTTCTTCCTAACTCTATGGGCTATTTATAACTCAAAAACTGATGTTACCATTATGCCGACGTGGACCCGAGGTGCCTTAGTTGAGATCTGAGACGTCTCAGTTAGATAGAATTTTATCCACACAAGCAACGGTCACTTTTCGATAATTCTGTAACTGAGGCGTCTTAGTTTCTAACTGAGGCACCTTGGTTTACAATTGAGACGCCTTAGTTCTCTTTTTCTACACATATAATTTTGTGCATCCAAGGTGTCTTCAAAGAGATTTGAGGCTCCTCGAACCTTGAAATCTTCAAGGTTCTTCAAGGTCAACTCTGGAATTGACCTTCTTCAATCTCCGATTACTTGGGTGATTTTCGATCGTCTAGAATTGAGCTCACTAGAACTCAACTCTGGCCTTCCTCAAACGGACTTCCTCCCTAACTTCTCCTCCCTCGAACTTCGCACATACATTTTTTGTCCACCGGTATACTCTTCCATAGTCTTCTCGTCCCTTGGATGCACCGAACTCGTCGGCTCTCTTCCTGTGTCTCCTTCTCGTCTATTGCATCTTCCGATTGATTTCCTGTGCTCCTAAGCTCCTGCACACTTAGACACAGGGATCAAACACAACCTGGACCTAACTTGATTTTGTTAATTACATCAAAATTGGACGGGGTATTTATAGTGATTATACATTCTTCTTTCAATAAGTTTACTATCTTCATCCATAAGATCATACAGTTATTTATACAATAATCAATTTTTTTCATAGACAAACTTAAACTCCTAATCAATTTTTTTGTACTGTAGAAACTATCAGTTATTATATTATCAACAAGGAGCAACTATGACAAGCAACTATGACAAGCAACTATGACATCAATTAACAAATGTCATAGTAATATCATTCTGAGAAATGATGTTTTACCTTGATGTTCAATAGTTTGTAATAGTTGATAGTTGAGAATGACCAAAAGGAATGTCTTCCCGCATTTCTCTTTCACTAAGCCATTAACATGTCATATAATTTTTGGACTTCAGGTGTGGGTATCTCAGGGTCTATATTTGAATGATCAAGTGCATCCATCGCATCATAAATCATGGATTGCATTTTTATTAGATAATGATCCCTCTCAAGCAATAGGGTCAAATGATAAAGCAACAAAAAGTCTAATTGGTTCAAACAAATAAAGTTCTCCATAACAATAATAATTGTAATAATTTGGAACAAAATTAATTCTCCCTAGATATACTTTCACAATATCTTTATCATAAAAAATTATATTTTTATATTTGTAATGATTACACGGATAACATAACTTATCACCATCTATAAAGTTTTGATGACACTTATTAAAATTACAAATACTTCAACTCCATCAAAATATTCATCCGTGATAAATCAATTTACTATTGTACTTACAAACTTTATTTATATACATTGTAATCTAAAAGAAATAAATTTACAACATTATTTAACATATATATATATATATATAGTTATAACTCAAACTTAATTATAGATGATAGACGCATGATATTTTTGGTAAATTATCATGGGTCGATTCCATGAGAATTGATGGCCTAGTGTTATCTAGGAATGATAATTTTCCTCACGGATTTAGATATCCATGGGGAAAATCCGAAACGGGGCGGATTTGGGGAGTTATTATCGGGTTTGGATTCGGATTCGGGAATTTTTAAAAATTCCTGAAATAGATTGGGGCGGGTATGGGGATGTTATCTCCATATCCGAACCCACCCCGATATCTTTAATAATAATAAAATATTAATAATTATTAAAATAATTCAATAATAATAATAATAATAAAGATATGTGAAAATCCTAATGAGTATCGCTCACTAATCACTCGCCGCCTCCCACAAGTTAAAAATCCCATTGTTTTTACAACCATGATTGCGAAATCCCATTATTTTTTTTTAACTTGGAAAAAAATGAATATTTCAAGTGGGGATGGAGACGGGGATGGAGATTTACTCCCCATGGGTACGGGGACGGGGATTCCTCGATTAAGTAGATGCGGGGATGGAGACGGGTTCGAGGATGAATATTTATTTCGGGGACGAATATGAAGACGACAAACTTATCCCCGACCCACCTCATTACCATTCCTAGTGTTATCTCTTTCTATATTTATGAGGTAGACTCTAGAGCGGCAACTGAAATAGTGAACCTGCCATTTTTTTTATTAAATATAAAACTATCAATAGCACTTAAACTAAACATGAAGTTTAAACATGAAAAGAAGCAGTAGCACTAAAAAGAGAAGATAACAAACGGCTCCACTGCTAAAAGAACTGCTAAAAGAGGTAAGAGCTCAAAAATGTAGTATACTTGAAAATAACAAAAACAACAACAAAAAATATAGCTAAAAAATTTATCCTCGATCTTGATCCTAATAATGAAACAAGTATCCATTAATCAATTACTTTAATATAATAAATATAAGAATTTTGTTAAAGAATCTAGGTCGAAGGTTATCTCTTACAATTAACATATTTTAAGAAATTACAATGCATCACATTATGCTCTCGACAAACTCACTTAGTGAGCCCGAGGTTACTCTCAAAGCAAAGCTGAGGCTGCAGGCGCGGTCACAGCGGCCTGATCTTGTGGCCAGGGCTAAGGTCATGACCGAGCTCGTGGTTGGTCTAGCTCGGGCCAAGGCTGAGGCCGCGGATGAGCTCGCGATCGGCCAAGCTTGCAACAAAGCTCACAGTCGGCCGATCTCGTGGTCGGCTAAGCTCACGGCCGACCAAGCCCACGAGCTCACAGCTGACCAAGCCCACGAGCAAGAGGCCAACCAAGGTCATGAGCTCGAGGCCGACCAAGGCCACGAGTTTGAGGCTCGGGATGAGAGGAGAGGAGCATACCAACAATATGTGTGTCGGAGATTGGAGAGGAGAGTAAGTTTGCATGTTGGAGATCAGAGACTAGACGAGCATGTTGGAGCCGGAGATTTCGATCGATCGAAGGAGACAGAAGACGGCCAAACAGGAAGAAATTAGGAACAAATTCTCAAATTTTAATTGTCAATTAGCGATGAAATTTTAAATAATTCCGTGGCTAATTTGTAATGGAATTTTAATTTCATCTCTAAGTTAGAATTTTAATTTCATTGCTAAAATATTCCGTCACTAATTAAATATGATAAATAAAAAAAGTGTCGGAATGAGCGATGAAAATTAAATTTCATTATTAAAATAAGAATTGATATTTAAATCGGTCACTAATTAATTACGGATTTTAATTTCCATTTCTAATTTTATCACTATTTGAGAATATTCTTAAAATGAACTATCGTATCATATATGATCTCCAACTTATTTGGGATTAACCCCAACTGTATTCTCCATGCATTGAATGCATACAGAGAATTGATCTGTTGCAGACCGCACGGTGCGGATCGCATGCGGACTAAGTGCCAGACCGATTAGGTAACTGCCTGATCGGTCTGGCAACTCGCTGCGCGTAGATGATGGTCAATCGTCGATCGGACATCATCGGCGGCCTTCGACCGCCGCTCCCGAACAAAACTATAACCTTAGGGGGTACGATGAACCCTAGGGGGTAGCGGTGAATCCGTCGGGGAACAGTGAACCCGTCGGGGAACAGTGAACCTGTCAGGTAGCAGTGAATCCGTCGACACTGGATAACGACGGATCGATCAAGTTGACCGATCAGACAACTTCCTGATCGGTCAGGGAAACCCCTGATCGATCAAGCACTTGCTCGATCGGTCAGGGACTTCCCTGACCGATCAGGAAGTTCTTGATCGGTCAGGGATGTCCCTGGCCAATCAGACAGGTGCCTGATCAGTCAGGGACTTTCCTGACCGATCAGGCACTTGCCTGATTGGTCAACTTGATCGATTAGGCAGGTGCCACGTACGTGGTTCGCACGCGGTCAGCAGCAGACGGTCCGCAGCGTATCAAAATCGAATGCATACATATCCCCAACTTATTTTATATGATTTATCTTTTTTAAAAATATATGAGACTGTTTTGAGGGGGAAAAAAACTTCCATCTTTTTACCCTCCAAAATAGGGGTGTCAAAAATCAACACGACCCGATGACCCAACCCGAATCGACCCGAAAAAAATCGAGTTCGGATTGAAAATTTTCGGATTCGGGTCGGGTTCGGGTTGGGGGGTTTCGGGTTGAAAAATTTCGGGTCGGGTTCGGATCGGGTTCGGGTTGACCCGAATTTAATATTTTGTGAATTTTTTGGGGTTAAATCAAATTTTATTTTGAAATTTAAGATATTTTTATGTATATTAATATCAATATAGTATGAATATGATGAAGTATTGAGATAAAAGTGAAGAATTATAGGGAAAATGACGAAAAAAGACATTTTGAATCAGTTTTTTCGGATTATTCGGGTCGGGTCGGGTTGGTCGGGTTCGGGTTCGGGTTTGGAGGTTTCGGGTTGAAATCAGGTTCGGGTCGGGTTCGGGTTGGGAGTTAAAAAATTTTTTTTTTCCCAACTCGACTCGAACCCGATCCGATCCATCCGAATTGACACCCCTACTCCAAAGCAACCCAAAAAAAAAAAATCCTGGCACCAATATTTCATGTCTGGAATTATGTGATTTGGTATATTTTGCCATGCACGGGACACACATGCACTGGGACAATTGTAAAGGACAATATACAAATAAGGTGAGTTTGAGTCCGAGTTGGAATTTAATTAAAATAGCTATGCACAAGTGTAACAGTAGCATTGCAATGATTGAGAGATTCAGTCTCTCAGTTGGATATACCTGTAGTTGGCTAATATCGAGGATGGAACGATCAATTTGATTTTATAAAAATTTCAATTTGATTTTATAAAATTTTTTGATCAATTATCAAGATAAATCAAAAAATATTTATGATTGATCCGGGCGTATGATTTATAGAAGGGTTGAGAGCTCGGCCGGGTTCGGCTGTCGATCTGAATTGGGGTTAAGGGGACCGGAACCCAGGATTATCCAGAGGCCGAGATCCTCGAAGGTCAGTCATTCGAGGTCGGGACCTGCGAGGTCGGTCGTCCAAGCTCGAGATCCTCGAAGGTCGGTTATACGAGGTCGGCCCCGCAGAATCTGTCGTCCGAGACTAGACGGTCATGGTCGCATAAAGACGGCTGAACAACTGCGAACCCGTTTCACCAAGACAGGCCTTTCCTGTCAGACATTCAGAGGATAACCCTCCCTGGCATAATCATTGCCTGTCGAAGCCGCCAATAGTTAATGAGGAACAGAAGAGACAATTCCGACACGGTGTCAGGCGGCTGTGGCAGTTTCACAACATTAATGTAGCCATCCCCATCACAATCTGCTAACTGATCCTCTTTTAATGAGATGTGTCATCTCTGACACAGCAGATGGTTTCTTCCTCCCTATATAAACCCCCCGTTGGACTTCAGAAAAGGGGCTGCTGCCATTTTGCAACCACTCCACTACATTGAGAGCGCTGTTTCGGTCCGACCTCCCAAGCTCTAGCAGACCGGGTCGGTTCGGTGAGACCGAGTCATCTGAGGGAGAATCGATCTTCTCTTGTCGACAGGATCAAATTTGGCGCCGTCTGTGGGAATCTCGCCTGATCGAAAGCTGAAGATGAGCAACTCCAACCGGATGGCTGTGATGCTCTCGCAAGAAGACCTTGACCTGCTGGTAGAAGCTAAAGCTAGGAAGTTGGCGGAGGCGCAACAAGCAGCGGCCCGACTCGTTCAGCCGGGCCCGGCTGAGCAGACCGCCCGTGTGGGTACCGAAGGAGGAGCACGGCAGGGGGAGAGCCCCCATTTTCACCCGGCACTGTTTGGGCCGGCGGAGGGAGCGGGGCAATCTGATCCCCATGAAGCCACTTCCAGTCATGCCATAGCTGATAAAGGGAAGGCCCCCCTTGTGCCGACCCCGGAAGGGCATACTGGTTTCCCCTTTTCCAACAGGATTTTACAGGAGCCGCTCCCAAAACACTTCCGACTCCTATCTATTCCCGAGTATGGAGGGGCTACGGACCCGGAAGAGCACTTGAAGAAATTTGAAAACGCCTCGATGTTGCACCAGTACCCGGACGGCGTTAAGTGCAGGGCCTTCCTGACCACCTTGGCTGGACCAGCCCAGCGGTGGTTTGACAGACTCCCGGAGGGATCAATCAAGGACTTCTCTGATTTCAAAAGATTATTTCTACAACATTTCGCCAGTAGTAAGAGACATCACAAGACCAGCTTGAACCTATTTACCATGAAGCAGGGCTCCAAGGAGCCCTTGAAGGCCTATATCAATAGATTTAATAAAGTGGCTCTAGACGTTCCCACTGCTACGTCCGAGGTGTTGGTCAGTGCCTTCGCGCAGGGCTTACAAGAGGGCGAGTTCTTCAGATCCCTGATCCGAAAGCCTCCGAAAGATTTCGAAAGCCTTTTGGGGAAAGCCAGCAAATACGTGGACGTTGAAGAAGCGCAGGCTGCCAGACGGCCGGAGGTCAGGCCTACGCCCGAAAATCCTCAGCATCCTCAAAGAAATGCACCTCCTGGAGGGCCTCTTAGAAGCCCCAGAGCGATGGGACACCGGCCGATAGCCGAGAGGGGAATAGTTCAACAAGTGGCCCAAGGGTGTATCCCTTCCAGGTGGCAACCTTACTGCTCTTTTCATAACAGTCATACGCACGACTTGCAAGATTGTTGGCAGGCCGGCAGAGGTCGGGGTCGTGTTGGTCGAGGGAGCCCGAGAGGAGCTCACCAAGGAGGCGGTCGGGGTCGGGGAAGGACGTCACCGCGCCAACCCGAGTCCCCGGCTCGGCCAACCGCTCCTCAGCCAGACAACTGTTCCCGACCCTCGCCTCCCCCGAGCGCGGCAATGTTAATGAGGAACAGGCCAACCAACAAAATGCAGCGCACGGGGCCATTCACGTGATTTCGGGAGGCCCCACCTATGGAGATTCCAACAGAGCTCGGAAGTCGCAGGCTAGGCGACTTGACATCTACCAAGTGGGTTGCAGTTCCACACAGGCTCAAGGCCCGCAGATCAGCTTCGGCCCATCAGATCTGCAAGGAGTAGAAGTCCCTCACGAGGACGCCCTGGTCATCACCGCGATCGTAGCCAACTACCAGATCCACAGAACTATTGTGGATACGGGAAGTTCGGTGAATATCCTGTACTTAAGAGCTTTCGAGCAATTGCAGATTGAAGGAACCGAGCTCAGACCCGTATCCACACCTCTGTTCGGGTTCACTGGAAACGAAGTACAGCCGTTGGGTCAGATCAAGCTGGCCATATCACTCGGCGAGGAACCCTTGAGGAGAACCAGGTGGGTCACATTCCTGGTAGTGGATGCCCCCTCAGCATACAATGCCATATTGGGTCGGCCATTGCTGAACGAATTCCGGGCCGTGGTGTCCACCTTTTACTTAAAAGTCAAATTTCCAGTGGGAGATCAGGTCGGCGAAGTCAAGGGAGATCAGAAGGCGGCTCGAAGATGTTATGTAGATGACGTCCGGGTGGAGGTCAGTAAAGCACGCCGATCAGCCACGGCTCATTGCAACATGGTGCAATCTTCTCAACCCTCCCCCTGGGATGAGATGAAGGAAGAAAGAGAAGAAGTACAACTATTACCAGGTCGAGAAGAGACCCAGGTGAGAATAGCTCGGGAGCTGCCGACCGATCTCCGGCAACAACTGTTAGAGTGTCTGGCGCAGAATCAGGATGTGTTCGCCTGGTCTCAGAAAGATCTGAAAGGGGTCAGGCCTGAGATTATGGAGCACAAGCTGCATGTTTACCCTGACGCCCGGCCCGTGAAGCAGAAGAAAAGAGATTTCAGTCCGGAGCAGAACAAAGTCATTGGGGCAGAGGTGGAAAGACTGCTGGAGGCTGGGCACATCCGCGAGGTCCAGTTCCCGGCATGGCTGTCTAATGTGGTGTTGGTCTCCAAGCCAGGCAGTAAATGGAGAGTATGTATAGACTTCCGGGACCTTAACAAAGCATGTCCCAAAGATCATTACCCGCTCCCCCGAATAGATCAGATGGTGGACTCTACTGCCGGGAGTGAGCTTATCTGCATGCTCGACGCTTATCAGGGATATCATCAAGTCCCCTTATGCCCGGGTGACCAAGAGAAGGTCAGTTTTGTTACGGCCGGAGGTACCTACTGTTACACTGTTATGCCCTTCGGACTCAAAAACGCCGGAGCAACTTATCAAAGGCTGATGAACAAAGTCTTCAAGGAACAGCTCGGGAGAAACGTGGAAGTGTATGTAGACGACATCCTCATCAAATCTGCCCGAGCTGCCGACCTCATAGCAGATGTGCGGGAGACCTGCCGCACCTTACGAAGATATGGCCTCAAACTCAACCCGGCAAAATGTTTGTTCGGAGCCAAAAGCGGGAAGTTCCTAGGCTACATCCTGACTGAGCGGGGGATAGAAGCCAACCCAGGCAAAGTGAAAGCTCTGCTCGACATGCCACCACCCAAGAATCTACGAGAAGTACAGCGTTTGACCGGGAGGATCACAGCTCTGTCCCGATTCATCCCTCGGTCGGCCACCAGAAGTCGGCCGTTCTTCAAGATCTTGCGCAAAGCTTCCAAGTTTCAGTGGGATGCCGAGTGCGACCGAGCGTTCGAAGAGTTGAAGACCTACTTAGTCGGTCTGCCGGCGCTGGCCAAGCCAGAAGAGGGAGAACCCTTGTATGTTTATTTATCTACTACTGAAGAAGCTGTTAGTGCTGTACTTGTAACCCAGAAAGAGACCGAGCAGCAACCGGTCTATTTCTTTGGGCATCTACTTAAGGAAGCCGAGTGTAGGTACTCTACACTCGAGAAGTTAGCCTATGTCCTGGTATTGATGGCTCGGCGACTACGACCCTACTTTCTGGCCCATCCTATCCGAGTGCTGACCAATAGCACACTTGGGAAGGTCTTGATCAATCCCGAAGTCTCAGGTCGGTTGGTCAAATGGACAACTGAACTAAGTGAATATGACATTCAGTATCAGCCCAGAATAGCGATCAAAGCTCAGGCCTTGGCAGATTTCTTGAGTGAACTTCATGCAGAGGAAGAGGAGGAGGTCTGGAAAATATATGTGGACGGGTCAGCCACCCGGGCAGGGAGTGGCGTTGGGATCCTATTGACGTCTCCCAAGGGAGACTCCATCCATTTGGCTGTGCGTCTGGAGTATCACGCTACCAACAACCAGGCTGAATATGAAGCCCTCTTAGCAGGTCTCCAAGCAGCCAGACAAGTCGGGGCCACTCGGGTCATCCTGCATTCTGATTCTCAATTAGTGACTCAACAAGTGGCCGGACGATTTGAAGTGAATGACGAGAAGTTACAAGCTTACGTAGAGGCTTATCAACAGTTGCGATCAGAATTTCAAGAAGTTCAGATTACACAGATCCCCCGAGGGGACAATGCTAAAGCGGATGAGCTAGCCAAACTGGCCAGCTCCGTCCGTCCATGGGTCTTCCCCAGACCTTCACCTCAAGTCATGATGGTGGCTCAGGTCGAGAGAGAAGCCGAAATGGAGATAGATGGGGATTGGAGGGCTCCGTTCATCGCCTACCTGAAGGAGGGGACTCTCCCAGACAACCCCGAGCAAGCTCGGATATTGAAGATTAGAGCAGCTCGATTCACTCTGATAGGGGACGCACTCTACAAGCGAGCTTTTTCCCGACCTCTAACCAAATGCCTGGGAAAAGAAGATGCAGACTATGTGCTCAGGGAAGTGCATATGGGGTGCTGTGGGAATCATTCGGGAGGCCGGTCCATGGCTCGGAAGGTTCTATTAGCCGGTTATTTTTGGCCGACTCTCCAAAAGGATGCAGAGAAGATAGCTGTTTCTTGTTTGTCTTGCCAGAAATATCAAAACCTATCGCACCGACCTGTCGAGATGCTAAGGGCTTCTGTCGTATCCTGTCCTTTTGATCAGTGGGGCATGGACCTAGTAGGACCATTTCCCCGAGCAGCAGGCCAGAAGCAATTCTTGTTGGTAGCGGTAGACTATTTCTCCAAGTGGATCGAAGCAGAAGCCTTAGCCCGAATTACCGAACAAGCAGTGAAGAAATTCCTTTGGCAAAATATTCTATGCAGGTATGGCATCCCTCACAAGCTAGTATCCGACAATGGTCGGCAATTCCAAGGCCGAATCATCAGAAATTGGTGCAAAGAATTCGGGATTAAGCAAGCCTTCACTTCTGTGGCATACCCTCAAAGTAATGGTCAGGCTGAAGTAGCCAATAGAGAGATTCTAAGAGGACTCAGAGCCAAGCTGGATCAAGTAGGCGGGTCCTGGGTGGATGAGTTGCCAGGTATCTTATGGGCCCTCCGAACTACACCTAAAGAGGGGTCTGGGTGCACCCCATTTCAATTAGTCTACGGAAGTGAAGCAGTAGTCCCCATGGAGGTCGGTTGTGAATCAGACAGAAGACAACTGTATGGGGAAGATAATGCTGAAAAGAGGCGAGCCGAACTGGACCTGATTGAGGAGGTCCGAGCTAAAGCCACAGTCCGTATGGCCGCGTATCAACAAAGGATGCGAAACCGGTACAACCAGCAGGTCATACCGCGGCACTTCCAAGTGGGGGACAAGGTATGGAAGAGAGTCAAGCCGGTGGGCGAGGTTGGCAAGCTGGAGCCTCCATGGAGTGGCCCGTTCCTGGTGGTCGAGGCGTTAGGGTCGGGGCCTACTATCTACAGGATGCTCAAGGAAAGCGACTTGGAAGACCTTGGAGTGCAATACATTTAAAATTGTACCGTGAGGAGAGTGGAGCGGAATAACTCTTGTAAATGTAATCGGAAAAAGTGATGATAAAGACCCACGCCAGCTTTCCGAAGGAAACGACCACAGCAAGTTATAAGTGAGCGCGGGCTCACGCACCCACCGGATCGGCGCCGATCGGGCGTGGCGTTCCACGTTCGGTTGGGCCCGGTCGGGCGTGGCGGTCCACGTTCGGTCAGGGTAAGTCGGACGGTGTCCAGACTCTTGCAAAAGCAAGTTATAAGTGAGCTTGCTCTCACGCACCCATCGGATCGGCGCCGATCGGGCGTGGCGTTCCACGTTCGGTTGGGCCCGGTCGGGCGTGGCGGTCCACGTTCGGTCAGGGTAAGTCGGACGGTGTCCAGACTCTTGCAAAAGCAAGTTATAAGTGAGCTTGCTCTCACGCACCCATCGGATCGGCGCCGATCGGGCGTGGCGCTCCACGTTCGGTCGGGCCCGGTCGGGCGTGGCGGTCCACGTTCGGTCAGGGTAAGTCGGACGGTGTCCAGACTCTTGCAGAAGCAAGTTATAAGTGAGCTTGCTCTCACGCACCCACCGGATCGACGCCGATCGGGCGTGGCGTTCCACGTTCGGTCGGGCCCGGTCGGGCGTGGCGATCCACGTTCGGCCAGGGTAAGTCGGACGGTGTCCAGACTCTTGCAAAAGCAAGTTATAAGTGAGCTTGCTCTCACGCACCCACCGGACCGGCGCCGATCTGGCGTGGCATTCCACGTGCGGTCGGGCCCGGTCGGGCGTGGCGCTCCACGCCCGATCAGGGTAAGTCGGATGGTGTCCAGGCTCTTGCTCGAAAACAAACATGATGCATTATCTGGTGGCAATACATATCGACGGACCGGGGTCTATGTCCCGACCGAGCGGAATCACTGGATCAGGTTATGCTCCTGACTGAATGGCATCTCTAAGTCAAAACACCGAGCTAACTAAGCTAGGATCCCCAGTCAGGGAAAAAGACCCAGAGCGGAGGAATGGCTACGCGAATCGCCCGAACGATTAACACTTAGCTAAATTCGCGAGTCGAACTAAAAGATGAAGCTAAGGAAACTCGAATGAATGCCCCGGGCATGGCTCCTCAGGTTCTGAAAAACGGAAGCGAGGTTAGATCAGCTTGATAAAGCTGGAATCGTCGAGCCCGCGAACGCGAGCCATCCGGGCTTAGTCAATAAGGATAATTCGCTGAGGTCGAGATAAAGCGCTAAGTCAGGGTACCCGGCCGGCCGAACGACATGCCTGGCCTTCAAGCAACAATCTGACTGGAGGATCAAGGGCTTAGATAAGCCGACTCCCAACACTTAGCCGATTTTTTGAATCGACCCAGGACGAGTTTATTGTACGATAATAGGTTATGCTTACCCAACAGCCCATGCTCGGCAGAGTGTGGGTATATGATGCGCAGCATCCGTTTTCAACGGAAGGAGAAAGTGACGAAAGCAGCTAGACGAAACAAAGAAAAAGAAAAGCTGGCCGAAATAAACAAAGGCTTGAGGCCCTTACAAAATCAGGCCTGGAAGGCCAAGTCAGGAGGTCGGATATTACTACAGAAAGTTAAGAAATTAAGGACGAGAAAGAGACGGGCTGAGTACTAGCTCGGGCCAAAGGAGGTCGGGGCCGCCAACCCAAGCAAGTTCAGGAAGGTTGATCCTAGGAGAAAGGAGGAAAGGCGTCTTCAGGAATCGAGGCTTTGATCCGCCTCAGTGACACCGCATCTGGGGGAAGGTCCTCGGGAAGATGGCCGGCCTCTGCCAACTGCTGGATGGCGCCTAGGGCTCCGTACTTAATCATGCCGCCCGTTCGCTCAGAAATCGAATCCAAGAAGGACTCTGACTGAATGTAGGCTACTCGGGCAGCTTCAATCCGAGCCGACTCGCCAGACTTATAATCCGCTAGTTCCTTCTCGAGTCGGGCAAGCTCACCCTCCTGTCCCGAGATGGTGGTTGCTCGGATAGCCAGTAGCGCATCTTTGCCAACTAGCTGAAGTTCCAAATTTCGGAAGGCCTCTTGTTGGGCAGCTAGCTCTGTTTCTTTGTTTGTCAGGGCAAGCTGAGTCTGATGATGAGCCGCAGCCGACTCCTTCAATTTCAGCTGAAGCCCCTTAGCGTCTGTGGTCATCTTAGCCAGGTCTGTGTGGGCTCGTTTATGCCTGGACTTGAGGGTCTTATTGTCGCCCTCCAGATGGGCTACCCGGCTGGTCAGACGTGCCGTCTCTACCGCCGACTCGGCCGCCAGCTTTTGCTCTTCCACGGAGCGAGTTTCCAATTCGGACACATAAGACCGCAGGGCGGCTATCTCGGAGCGTAGCTGATCCGTACCTGGATCACCTGAAGGAGGGTTGCCCTGCGCCACTCGGGCCTCCAAGTCTCTCACCCGTCGTTCAGCCTCCCGGCGCGCTCGGGTGTTGTCCACTAACGCTTGGCTCGCGGCATGACTCAGCGCCCATTGCTGCGTAGTTAGGAGAGGTTCAGAAATATAGACATGAATAACCAAGGGATAGAGGAAGGTACCTGAGTCATGCCCGCGAAAAAGTGGTCGGCCAAGGTAATGGAGTCCATCGAGAAGGACGCCCTCCACCCCTCCTCCCAACCCGCGATTAAGCCATCGTGCAAATTCAGGGGCTGAGGCTGGACAGTTGGGGCTAAAGCAATAGCCGAAGGCACTTGAACATCCACAACTAAGCGCGGTGGAGAGCTCATGGATAGAAGGGCTTCGACTGCGTCAGTAGGGGCGGAGCTCGGTCGAGTGGTTGGAGGAGGCGGCGCAGACCTCGAGGTCGATGCGCCGGAAGGCAGTGTCGTAGGGGTAGGAGGTCGGGTCGTCGACCGGGATGCTGTCTGGGTTGAAGCCTGGGGGGCAGGCTGGAGGACCGCAGGGGCCAAAGCTGAGCTTGAAGCTGGGAGCTGAGGGCTGGCTGCAGCTGGGTCAGGATGAGAGGGTAGCATGGCCTGACTCTCCTCGGTCGGCTCGGGAGACGAGGGTATGTCCACGCTCTGAACCACCCGGCGGCGCTTTCGGACCAGGCCCGGGGAAGCGTCCTGATCAGTTTCTTCTTCTTCCGCTTCCTCGGCCTGGGCAGACGTCCCCTCGACAACCACCTGAGCTGTCGCTCTCGTCTCCTCAGTCGGGGAATCCTCCCCGAGGTCGCCGACAGCGACTATTGGCGGCTCAGGATTGGGAGCAACAATATTAGCCCGGGCCGCCGCGCGAGCGGCTGCTAGTTGGGCAGCCAGAGCCCTCATAGCCTCATCCTCCCGATCCAGCACCGCATCGACCCTAGCGCTGTACATAGCTTCGGCTGCACGAAAGAAAAAGTTTTAGTTAGCACTAACAAGCTCACCAAGCAGGTAGGAGCGTACCAAGGGTGCCGGGTAACTCTGCCGGAACTTGGCTCAGCATGAACAGATAAAGCATCCCATCAATCAATAGCTTGCCCGCGTGATAGCGGGCTCCCCCGAGCTTAGAAACTGCGGAACGGTAGCCCGGCTCTGAGCGAAGGTTCTTGGGCAGCTGCGGGTGATCAGGCAGGTTTTCCACCCACCTAGTAGGCCAATTCGGTCGGGGAAGTGATTGGATATAGAAAAAATGAGACTTCCAACCCTTATTGGAAGAAGGCACCTTCTCCAGGAAGGCAGAGTTGATACGAGCCTGGAAGTAGAAATTCCCGGGCTCTTGTTTCTTAAGATAATAAAAAAAATGAAATACCCGGGGTTCTAGGGGGATTTTGTGGGCGGTGAAGATGATCACAGCGCCGCACAAGATTCGGATCGAGTTCGGGGCTAACTGGGAAAGGGAGACTTGAAAATACCGGCAGATCTCGCGAAAGAAAGGATGTAGGGGAAAACGTAAGCCGGCTAACAGCTGATCGGAAAAGACGGTGAAATGACTTAGGGGAGGCCGGTGTGCCCGACCTCGACGGTCGGGCTGAGTTATCAAGTGGTCTTCGGGGATCAAGTAATCAATGCGTAAGGTTTCTATCTGACCTAAGGTAAGGGAAGAACGAGTGGTCAGGTACCAGGGCTCGGGTGGCGCAGGTGGAGGGGCGGAAGACGATGCCATTAAAATAAAAGTAGAAGAGACACGATAAGGGCTCGGCAAAAAGAAAGAATACCTAGAAAGCGAGGTTCGCCGGAAACACCGTTCGCCGGAATCAAGGAGGTCGGGCGGTGGAGGTCGGACCAGAGTTAGATGAGAAAGCAAAGGTCAGAGTAAAAAGTGGTGAAATGGAGGGGCAAGCCTATTTATAACCTAGATAAATCTTGGAGAACCGTCCGATCAAGAAAAAGGAAATGGCGGGGTAAAATCCTAGCCATCCGATCTCTGTCATTTCCCAGACCTCGAAGCTTCGCCCGCACGACGCCCTATCCATGCCGATGACGTTTCGCCTAGTGAGGCGCCCAGTCGGGAGGCGACACGCGCCCTCTCATTAATGAGGGTTTAATGGGAGAGTTGATGGGAGATATGGCCTTAAATGGGAGGATCGACCGTACGAGGTGACGCGCGGGAGGACAAAAAACGAGAAAGCCGACCGAGCAAGGAGCCTAGTCAGTCGGATTATACTCCTCCTTCGACTAGACTTGAGAGGGAGGCTTGTGATCCGGGCGCATGATTTATAGAAGGGTTGAGAGCTCGGCCGGGTTCGGCTGTCGATCTGAATTGGGGTTAAGGGGACCGGAACCCAGGATTACCCAGAGGCCGAGATCCTCGAAGGTCAGTCATTCGAGGTCGGGACCTGCGAGGTCGGTCGTCCAAGCTCGAGATCCTCGAAGGTCGGTTATACGAGGTCGGCCCCGCAGAATCTGTCGTCCGAGACTAGACGGTCATGGTCGCATAAAGACGGCTGAACAACTGCGAACCCGTTTCACCAAGACAGGCCTTTCCTGTCAGACATTCAGAGGATAACCCTCCCTGGCATAATCATTGCCTGTCGAAGCCGCCAATAGTTAATGAGGAACAGAAGAGACAATTCCGACACGGTGTCAGGCGGCTGTGGCAGTTTCACAACATTAATGTAGCCATCCCCATCACAATCTGCTAACTGATCCTCTTTTAATGAGATGTGTCATCTCTGACACAGCAGATGGTTTCTTCCTCCCTATATAAACCCCCCGTTGGACTTCAGAAAAGGGGCTGCTGCCATTTTGCAACCACTCCACTACATTGAGAGCGCTGTTTCGGTCCGACCTCCCAAGCTCTAGCAGACCGGGTCGGTTCGGTGAGACCGAGTCATCTGAGGGAGAATCGATCTTCTCTTGTCGACAGGATCAATGATAAATATTTCTGAAGTCCAATATCTCCTGATTTTAAAAATTGAATTGCCGTTGTTTCGTACCATTGCACCATAACTCAGGGGCTGCTGTTGAGCTCATGATCTCATGCACCGTATCCTCCGATGAACATCAATCTCTCATCTGTTGATTTCCCCCAAGAACCAAATTAACAAAGAACGAGAACCGAATTAAATATTAATGAGATCATATCCAAGAATCAGAAAGATAATTAATCCCGGAAAGGGAAGGGGAAATGATGAAAACAGTTAATCAGGAATCGCTCCCGGTGTCATGGCGGTCGCTTTCCTGGTAGTGGCCGGACGTGGACGACGAGGCCATCGCCTCGGAGGCTGTAGAGGGCGAGCGGTAGACGTTGAGGCCGCCTCCGGCTGAGGTGGATCCGATGCCTAGTTGTTGGTTTGGGAAAAGGGCCATGGAAGTGGCGGCGGGAGGGAAATTGAGGAAGTGGAGGGCGGTGGATCCTCTGAACATGGAGCCGCCGCCACCCATTTGAGGGAACGCCAAGATTGACGGCTGCTGTTGCGGCGGCGCCTGGTTGATGTCGTCTTGTTGGTTGTTACGGTTTGAGACCGTCCAAACTGTTCCAGATGGGTTTGGGACTTGTTGGCTGTAAACTGCAATTGGTTGTTGCTGTTGCTGTTGGTACGGGATCTGATCGGCCGGCTCCCACCGGCGTTTCCTCAAGCTTTCGATATCGGCCTCCGGCGAGGCGCCGGCGAGGCCAATGCTACATGAATTGAAGTTCAGTAGCACGGAGGAGGAAGAGGAGGGTCTTTCGGAGGGGAAGGAGCAACCGCCGCCGCCATGTTCCGGCCAGTCGTTATGGATACGGAGGGAGGGGTCCGGGAGGGCGGCGGCCGCGGCCAGTGAGTTGAAGTAGTTCGCGGCGCGGAGGTGGGACGGGGCGGAGATGGATGCGCCGGAACCGCGGAGGGAGATGTTGAGAGAGGTGAAGTTGGCGGGGATGGTGCCGGTTCCAGTGGCGGCGATCACGGCGGGCTCGGCCTGCTGGAGCAGCCACTCGATGGTCTCGCCGTCGGTCCTGTGTCCGAGCTCACGGGTGAGCTGGAAGACGCGGGCGGCGCAGAGGGCGGGCATGCGGATCCTGCGCCCCCGGCCCTCCACCTTGGTGTGCCGGTCCTTGTTGGAGCTCCGCCTGGGCGGCGGCTTCCGCCCCGCCGCCGCAGCAGCCGCGGAGGAGATGGATAGAGAAGGATACGCGGATGTGGAGCGGGAGTCTTCCTCTTTCTTCTCCAGCAGCTGGAGAGGGAAATTGAGGCGACGGGATGAACCACCGCTGGCGTCTCCTTCCATCGCTCTCGATCGACGACGACGACAACAATTAATTAACAAATCAATCAATATTGTAGATCAAGTCACGTGCCGATCACAAACACACTTCATGAACTGGTGGCATGCTGCAGCAGGAACTTGAGATTGATGTAGCTAACTAACCAACTCCACTACGAATTCAAGAATCTGAAACAAAACATATATGAGAATGCAGATCGTGAAGATTGAAGAGGAAGGCCGTCTCCAACTGAAAGCTTGGAGGATCTATCAGAGGGAAGCTATGTACAGAGATAGGGATTGTAGGACATGGGAGAGAGAGAGAGAGAGAGGGATCTGAGTACAGCAACAACCTCTGCTAAATCTTACAAATTCTTGAATGGAAGGACAGGCATGCAGTTTCAGGCAGATGGATCTGTTCTTTTTACTCTGGTTAACATAAATTTTAACTCAGCCTGTTTACTTTACAGATCAAATTTCTCTATAATTTGAATATATGCTCATGCTAAAATTAAGCACAATTGTTATAAAAAATATATAATGATACGAGTAAAAAGTTAATTAATTATATCAATTTAGACGTAAAATCATGTTCTGCTCGTTTTTCTTTATAGAAGTATATGTTGATTTTCATTATTATATACATAAGATGCCCATAGAGGCCTTTGTGGCACATATATATATTTTTTGGATCAATAATAAAGATTAACGAAATGACTATGATTATTAACATTCTAATTTATGATTTGATCCCGTTGGTTAGTGAGAAGGGCGACCAATTGATAACGCAAATGAGGAGTTGACCGAAGATTGACCGCTGACTTGTTGATTGGTTGCTCGAGGGAATCGACTGGACGGTCGGAGAGACTGGCCGGATGCTCGGGAAGGATGACGACACCTGTGCCTGCGAAGAAAGGACTATTAGAGGCCGACCAGGGGGGTCTCCGGCGCAGACACTCTGATGATCAAGCCAAGGCTCCAACGAAAAGAAAATGAGAGTGAAGAAAATGAGAGTGAAAACGATAGAAGAATTGCAGAGCATACCTGTGTGCAAAGACAGGGGCGACAGATAAAACCTGACAAATTATCCTGCTAGACTTAATGCTCGGATTTGACGACAGGTTTTGCGGTCGAAGAAGAGACGAATTTGTCACCCTACTGACTAACTGTCAGGCAATACGACCACCCACACTCCTTAATTGTCTGACACGTCGGTTGGTGTGCACTGGCCTACTACCCCCCACCCCCCCTTCTCGCGCAAGATCAGAGAATCTAAAATATTCGTTCGTACGCTTGATGTCTTTAAACTGTCATCCGTACAAGAGTCTCAGTCGAAGCTAGACTCTTCCAGGAGATTCTTCCTAGTGAGGCATAATGCTAGATAGGCCCTGAGCAAGGTCATCCAGGCGGGCCAAGATGCAGCCGACCCATCAGGTGGAAATACAATTGAGACCCGCCCGACTATTGAGCCGCTTACCTGTTTGATTAGCTCTCCGCTGGCCGGCCAGGTCTTCTTTTGACTGCAGGCCCGCCTCCACAAAAGGGACCGGTCAACGGGAACCGAGCATCCGCCCGGATCATGATTATGTTGGAGGATTTTTCCGAGATTTTATACTAAATTAAAATTACAAAACAATTTCAACTTATCTCTGTTGAGTGGCCGAGTTGAAAACCGAAGCTGCCGAGTGAGATCCGAGTGGCCGAGTGAGGTCCGAGTGGAATCTCCCGACCCGAGCAGGTTTTCCCGAGTGGCCGAGTGAGATCCCGAATGACGTTTCCCGAGCGGCCGAGTGAGCTCCCGAATGAAGTTTCCCGAGCGGCCGAGTGAGCTCCCGAGTGGCCGAGTGAGCTCCCGAATGACCGAGAGAGGTTTCCGAGTGGAGTTTCCCGACCGGGATCTCCCGAACAGCAGTAGGACGTCTCCCGACCGGGGAGTTGCTGAGGCCTGCGCAGCGCAGTTTCCTTGAAACAGATTCGTCCTCCTCCGGCGGTGCTTCGAGGCTCAGATGGACTTCCGTCTCTCAGGATACAACAGCAGACCACGGGCACAACGGAGCACTCGTTGCTCGTGGCGAACTGAGGAGGTACCCGACTGCTATCAGCGGGGTAGGGAGCGAGGTGGAGTGGAGAAGAATTTCGCACTGCGTCTCTGCCTGTGCGTCCATCTTTGCTCTCGGTCACGGCCTCCTTTTATAGGCTCAGACCTCGCAGTATTAAATGACGAATTAATCGTCATTTAATGGCATTTACCCGACCAGATCCAAACGTCTGGGGGTTACTGATCTCGCATTAAACAAAATTAATGCATCAGTTACATTCGAGCAAAAATCAAATCGGCAAAACTTTGGTTCATCTGCTTGGACAAATTTTGCCCCGACCGGTCCGACATTCGACGTGCGCGGGTCGTGCATGCACACGAGTTCACTTGGTTCAGTACAAATCCGGGCCCTGGATTTGCACCCCCCCTGCGCACCCACGCGTGAGAGAGAGCCTCTCCCCTAGCATTTGTTCACAACTACCATGCTTGTGATACAATATAAACCAAATATTTTGCCTTAAACTCCCAATGTGGGACTAAAGGCCCCCCTCTCAAGGGGGCCCTTTTATTCTCCTCCTCACTTTCTTCTCAAGAGAAAGTAACAATGTGGGACTAAAAGTCCCTCCACCTCTTTTCCATTCACACCATATATCCTAAGATATATAACAATCCCCCACATGAATGGAAACATGGTGATAGCATTCAGCAGTTGAGTCGTGTATAGGATAGGTAGGTTTCACCCTTTGAACCTTCCCTTGTGCAGATCTGTTTGCTTCCTGGCTGACAGTAGACACGATGTCCTTGAACTGTGCTGCCGTTTGTGTAAGCATTGACACATCTCACCCAGGACTCTCCCTGATACACCTCAGTTCTCATGAGTGTGTTCTTTCTTGGCCATGAACACGCCTGATTCTGCGAGAAGTTCTAAGAATTGTGCCTCCAATTCTCTTCGAAGCGGCCCCACTTCTTTCTCACATAGGTGATCTCTTAAGAGTTTTCCACGTAACTCTATTGAATCATTAAAAGCCGTATGCTTAACCTTCATCCTTCACTGTTTCAAAGGGTCATTCCCTTATAGTGAACACTTTTGTCAGTGCAATTAGGTTGTCCCTTTGAACCTAGTTCTTGGGATCTCCAGTCTGCATAGGTTGGGTTTCCTTTGCACCAACATTTTCTATCGGCATCAAATCCATCCTCCTTGATGAGCTTGCAACTAACTCTCGATTTAACCCTTTGGTTAGCGGATCTGCTAAGTTATCCTTTGACTTCACATAGTCAACAGTGATAACTCCAGTTGAGAGTAGTTATTTAATGGTATTGTGTCTTCGACGTATATGTCTAGACTTACCATTATATAGATGACTTTGTGCCCGACCAATTGCAGATTGACTATCACAATGTATGCAGATTGCCGGCACGGGTTTAGGCCATCTCGGTACATCTTCTAAGAATTGCCGTAGCCATTCAGCCTCTTCACCACATTTGTCAAGAGCTACAAACTCAGACTCCATCGTGGATCTGGTTATTACGGTTTGCTTAGAAGATTTCCATGAAATGGCTGCACTTCCCAGAGTGAACACATAACCACTCGTAGACTTCGAGTCTTTTATATCAGATATCCAACTCGCATCGCTGTATCCTTCGACAACAGCAGGATATCTCATATAGTGCAGTCCATTTCCACGAGTATATCTCAAGTACCTTAGTACTCTTGTTATCCCTTTCCAGTGCTCAACACCGGGATTACTCGTGTATCTACTCAATTTGCTTACTGCGTAGGCTAAGTCTGGTCGTGTACAATTCATCAAGTACATCAGACTTCCAATCACCCGAGCGTACTCTACCTGAGAGATTCTTTCGCCTCGATTTTTCGATAGATGTTGGCTTGTATCTATCGGTGTTCGTGCCAACGCAGTATCACCATTGGTGAATTTCTCAAGAATCTTGTCCACGTAGTGGGACTGACTAAGAACAAGTCCTTCAGCTGTTCTAAGAATCTTGATTCCTAGAATCACATCAGCTAGGCCCATGTCTTTCATGTCAAATCTTGAGTTCAACATGTCTTTCGTGGATTTGATTATCTTATCATTACTCCCAATGATAAGTATGTCGTCTACATACAAGCACAAGATGACAAAGTCATCTTCTGTAGCTTTCGAGTAGACACATTTATCACATTCATTGATTTTGAATCCACCTTCTCGCATGACATTATCAAATTTCTCATGCCACTGCTTTGGAGCTTGCTTCAAGCCGTATAAAGACTTTACCAATTTGCAAACCTGGTTGTTCTGTCCTGGCACAGAAAACCCCTCTGGTTGCTCCATATAGATTTCCTCTTCTAAATCTCCGTTTAGAAAGGCCGTCTTTACATCCATCTGATGTATTTCCAGGTTCCATAGAGCAGCAATAGCTAACAACACTCTAATGGACGTTATTCTCGACACAGGAGAATATGTATCAAAGTAATCAAGGCCTTCTTTCTGTCGGTAACCTTTAATTACCAACCTGGCCTTATACTTGTCAATTGTGCCATCTGATCTTATCTTCTTCTTGAAAATCCACTTGCAACCTAATGGTTTACTTCCCGGAGGAAGGTCCACAAGTTCCCACGTGTGATTTTGCAAGATAGATTCTATCTCAGATGCAATTGCCTCTTTCCAGTGAGGTCCCTCAGAGGAGTTCACAGCTTCTGAGTAGCTTTGGGGTTCACCTTCCAGTATGAAAGTGATAAAATCTGATCCATAAGATTTTTCCACCCGAGCTCTCTTACTCCGTCGAGGTGCATTCTCAACTGGTTCATCTTCCTCTTCTTCTTCCTCTGATATTTCCTTTACCCTTTTTGAGGAGCTAGCATCCTCTCGGGTCTTATATGGAAATACATGCTCGAAGAATGAGGCATTTCTCGATTCTATTATCGAGTTCTTGTGTATATCCGGTAATTGTGATTCATAAACGCAAAACCGATATGCACAGCTGTTATGTGCATATCCAATAAATATGCAATCAACAGTTTTTGGTCCTATCTTAACCCTTTTTGGATCAGGCGCCAAAACTTTGGCAAGACACCCCCACACTCGCAAGTATTTGTAGGATGGTTGTCTTCCATTCCATAACTCATAAGGACTCTTATGTATTTTCTTCCGAGGGACCTTATTTAAAAGGTAATTAGCTGTTAACACAGCTTCCCCCCACATCGAGTCTGGCAGTCCAGAGCTCAATAGAAGAGCATTCATCATCTCCTTAAGAGTTCTATTCTTTCGCTCAGCAATCCCATTCTGCTGAGGGGTATAAGGAGCTGTTGTCTGTGTTGATCCCATGTTCAGCACACATCTCAGCGAATGGTGATACATATTCACCACCTCGGTCACTTGAACCACCTTAATTTTCTTATTAAGTTGGTTTTCAACCTCATTCTTATAGAGAATGAATTTCTCTATAGCTTCATCCTTGCTTTTGAGAAGATACACATAACAATATTTTGTGTTATCATCTACAAAAGTGATGAAGTACTTATTCCCACCACGCGTCGGTGTGCCTTTAAGGTCACATACGTCGGTGTGAATTAGGCCGAGAGGTTCGGTGCTTCTTTCAACGTGTTGAAAGGATGACCTAGTCAACTTCGCTTCAACACAAGTCTCACACTTGTGTGTCGGGTCAAGGTGGAATGTCGGTATGCTTTGCATGTTCATTAATCTACGAATCACATCGTAATTCACATGTCCTAGTCTACCATGCCATAAACACGAAGACTCAAGCATATAAGTGGAAGAGCTTTCAGTTTTATTTATCTTAGGCTTAATGGCCATTACACTGAGCTTAAACAGCCCATCAGATACATAGCCCTTTCCTACAAACATTCCCTTCTTCGACAGAACAACTCTGTCGGACTCAAACACAATGCGAAAGCCATGCTTGCTTAAGAGTGATCCGGACACTAGATTCTTTCGAATCTCCGGAACATACAGTACATTGGTTAGAGTCAGGTCCTTGCCCGAGGTCATCTTCAGCACCACCTTCCCTTGGCCCACGATGTCCGAGGTTGCCGAGTTCCCCATGAACAGCTTCTCTCCACTAATTTCTTCAAAATTATGGAGCAGGTCCTTATTACAGCATACATGTCTGGTGGCTCCAGTATCGATCCACCATTGCCGCGGGTTTGAACCCACCAGGTTCAACTCGGAGACCACAGCGCAGAGGTCTTCCATTTCTGGTCCCTCGTTCAGGTTGGCCTCCTGCTTCTTCTTCGGTTTCTTGCACTCCGAAGATTTGTGGCCCACTTTGCCACAGTTGTAGCACTTCCCAGAGAACTTCTTGGCGATGCCTCCTTTGGGTGCCAGCTTGGAAGATTTAGAATTCTTCCGTTTCGAGCTTTGTCCGTGCTCGACCACGTTGGCTTTCACAGTAGCCTGAGAGAATAGTTTTCTCTCCGAACCCTTGTTGTCTTCTTCGATGCGAAGTCTCACAACAAGTTCCTCCACGTTCATCTCTTTCCGTTTGTGCTTCAGGTAGTTCTTGAAATCCTTCCAGCCGGGGGGCAGCTTCTCAATGATGGCTGCTACTTGGAAGGTTTCACTCAGAACCATACCTTCTGAGTGGATCTCATGTAGGATCACCTGAAGCTCTTGGACTTGGCTGATCACAGTCTTAGTGTCAACCATCTTGTAGTCCAAGAATCGGCCCACGATGAACTTTTTGGCCCTAGCATCCTCCGACTTATATTTCTTGTCCAGGGACTCCCATAGCTCCTTAGCCGTTCTCTTCGTGCTGTACACAACATACAGCGAGTCGGCCAGACAGTTGAGGATGTAGTTTCGGCATAGGTACTCAGAATGAGTCCAAGCCTCTACCACAACAGCCTCAGCTTGCTTGGGAGGATCTTCGGTCAAGAACCGAGCCAAATTGAGCGTGGTCAGGTAGAAGAGCATCTTCTGCTGCCACCTCTTGAAGTTCAACCCAGTGAACTTCTCTGGCTTTTCCCCATGGTTGATCGGGGCATTCCCGATCGGGGCGGAGGGGGTCTGGTGATGAGTCTGTTTCACCTCAACACGTTCCGTGGCCATCTCAACAGAATCGAGTCTGTTTCAAGATTGTTGGAGGATTTTTCCGAGATTTTATACTAAATTGAAATTACAAAACAATTTCAACTTATCTCTGTTGAGTGGCCGAGTTGAAAACCGAAGCTGCCGAGTGAGATCCGAGTGGCCGAGTGAGGTCCGAGTGGAATCTCCCGACCCGAGCAGGTTTTCCCGAGTGGCCGAGTGAGATCCGAGTGAAATCTCCCGAGTGGCCGAGTGAGCTCCCGAATGAAGTTTCCCGAGCGGCCGAGTGAGCTCCCGAGTGGCCGAGTGAGCTCCCGAGTGGCCGAGTGAGCTCCCGAATGAAGTTTCCCGAGCGGCCGAGTGAGCTCCCGAGTGGCCGAGTGAGCTCCCGAATGACCGAGAAAGGTTTCCGAGTGGAGTTTCCCGACCGGGATCTCCCGAACAGCAGTAGGACGTCTCCCGACCGGGGAGTTGCTGAGGCCTGCGCAGCGCAGTTTCCTTGAAACAGATTCGTCCTCCTCCGGCGGTGCTTCGAGGCTCAGATGGACTTCCGTCTCTCAGGATACAACAGCAGACCACGGGCACAACGGAGCACACGTTGCTCGTGGCGAACTGAGGAGGTACCCGACTGCTATCAGCGGGGTCGGGAGCGAGGTGGAGTGGAGAAGAATTTCGCACTGCGTCTCTGCCTGTGCGTCACTCTTGGCCTCCTTTTATAGGCTCAGACCTCGCATTATTAAACGACGAATTAATCGTCATTTAATGGTATTTACCCAACCAGATCCAAACGTCTGGGGGTTACTGATCTCGCATTAAACAAAATTAATGCATCAGTTACATTCGAGCAAAAATCAAATCGGCAAAACTTTGGTTCATCTGCTTGGACAAATTTTGCCCCGACCGGTCCGACATTCGACGTGCGCGGGTCGTGCATGCACACGAGTTCACTTGGTTCAGTACAAATCCGAGCCCTGGATTTGCACCCTCCTGCGCACCCACGCGTGAGAGAGAGCCTCTCCCCTAGCATTTGTTCACAACTACCATGCTTGTGATACAATATAAACCAAATATTTTACCTTAAACTCCCAATGTGGGACTAAAGGCCCCCCTCTCAAGGGGCCCTTTTATTCTCCTCCTCACTTTCTTCTCAAGAGAAAGTAACAATGTGGGACTAAAAGTCCCTCCACCTCTTTTCCATTCACACCATATATCCTAAGATATATAACAGATTATTTATTTATATTTGTACAATCTATACACAAGGCATGCGTCGATGTGTATAGTAGGTGATACAGCTTGGCAGATTATCGTTGCTCGTTGCAACTGATCAAATGAACAAGTTTCACAATTTTTTTTTTTTTGATTATTACATGTTAAGGACTTTTCTAAAATCATTCAAAATATCCTTAAAATAATGTTAAAATATTCTTGAATGATTTTGATCATCCGTTATGCCATTGCTGTCCATTGTCGATCCAGTACCGACCACTTATCAAACATATAGTAGTCAACCCATTGACCACTTACGAGAGCTCCACCACTGACCACTGCCACTATTAAGCCAATCTAAGGTCAACCCATCCCAGCCCGCTGTAAAGAGCAGGGAGCCACAATTTCATCGGCTAATGTCATACAAGACATGTATTTTCAGGCCGTTGGCTCCCAAGTGAAAGTTGTATTTCATCATGCGAAATTGGATTGTCCCAGTTGTTCATCTACTAATGTGCAAGAGTTGAAGATGGAGAATGCTAAATTGAAAGGTGGCATTAATATTAGAGGAGTCATTGCAAGATTTTATGTCTAGCATGTTGTCTCAACCATTAGACCTCCTTCTATTTTCTTGAATATTTTATGCTGATTTTTTATTGCGAGGAACCCTACCTCCTGATCAGTACGTAAAGATTATATATCTGTATTTCATATATTTGGAAACAATGTGCGGTGGGATTAAACTTTTCAAACATAGCGGTAAAAAGATTATTTGTTCATCCCTAACACTCTATCAATCCATCTCAGGATTAACACGAAGGAGATAAATCGTAGGGGCTATTAGTCCAGATGCTGTGGCTAGTACGTGAGAAGGACGGACACAATAACTTTGCTAGGTTTTGACCCCATACCTCATGGTAGCAACACCCACGTACTAATTAATCATCAGTCTCCCATACCTCCATGGGTGGTAACTCTTTGGAGACCGGAGATTATGCCTAAGCACCAGTTTATTGCATGGTTATTTGTACAAAGGAGGATCCAGACAGTGGATAGGATGAAGTTTGAATCAAACAAACAATGCCTGGTATGCCAACAAGAGTAAGAATCGATGAATCACCTATTCTTTGAATGCCCCTTTACTTGTGCTCTTTGAGATAGGATAAAACAATGGCTTGAGTCATATTTAACTTCAAAACAGTGGAGGAACTTCTCAACAGGATGTGACAGCGATACAAAGATGCATACCGCAAGGCTAAAGCTCGGTATCTTGGTGTTTCAAGTGCAATCTATCATATATGGGAAGTCTGAAACAAATGCAAGGTTGAAGGTGTACCTATGAACGTGGATGACGCATTTCGTAAGGTACAAATTCATGTTCATTGCTTTGTGGATCTTTTGGTAAGATAACTTGTGTCATGAGGCTTTGACCTATTTTGTGCGTGTAATGCCTAGAAACAAGGGTAGCTCGTGTGATACTTTATGTGTTATTTTGTTTCTTGTGTGATGCTTTACTTTCTTGATAGGGCTATGTCTTGAGGGTCCTGCGGTCCTGTTGGTGCGGGCTGTTTGAGAAGTATTTTGCCCGATGTTTAGGGCTGTAATAAGAGGTTTTGATAGAGTTGGTCTTGATGTAATATGTATAGATGTCCTATACATTGATGTGGGGATTGAGGCATTTCCCTTGTAAAAATACAGAAAATTTCGAGGGGACTAAAATGAAAAATTTTTGAAACTTGAGGGCCATTGTGCGAATAGCCAGATTTGGAGGGCATATCTTGGATTTCGAAGGAAATAGAAGGGGTTTTCTGTAAAAAGCCACCCCTTTATGTTTCGCGTGCCCTAGCCTGTGGATGATTTCCCCGATGCCTTCTCCTCTTCCTCTTCATCCGGCCGCAGCCTCCGCCCGACGCCGCTGTGAGTACGAGCCATCGCCGTTGGTTGATGAGGAGTAGACACCGTTGGTTGTAGGGGAGACCTTAGCTCTCGATCGCTGCCTTGCTGAAGCAGTTGTCGTGTGCCGAGCATTGACGCGGTTCTTTGCCCTAGCTTCGCTGCTCTATTGTTGCTGCCCTCCATCAGGTAAGATTTGGTTCTTTGAGTGGTTGTTGTTTCACGTTTTCGAATGGTTTTCGATCGTGGTCGGGATCTTGATTTGGGCGAACCTTTGTGTTCTATGGATCTAGGGCACGGTGGATTCTCAGAGGTTGGTTATCTGCTTGGCGATCTTTTAGGCCTTTTGTCGATTCTCTTCTGGGCGATCGGGTTTCCATTCTTTATCTGAGTCAGAGGGCTCGTTGGGAGTAAGGGCTTGTCATCAGATCCGAGCAAGGAGCAAGTAAGATCACCGGGCTTTCCTTCTTCTAGCTCGTGGTGATTCAGGTGAGGATCTAGGGTTTGCAACGGTATGATCTCTTACGGTCATCTTGATTTAGATTTTGTATGTGATCGGGTGCTAGGAAATGATCGAGATTATGGATTGAGATTCTGAATTTAATTTGTTTATTCGAACTCCTCTCTGCGAGCTTGGATCAATTTGTATCCTTCTCTGTGTTTGGGTTCTTGTCCTTGGATTTTCTTTGGCATGCTATGTTTCTGATCCGAGCAGAGTTCTTGTGTTCAGCTAAGGTAAGCTAAGTTCCTATCAGTGATCAGTGTGGATGATGGTTGATCCGAGTATTGTAGTTTGGTGTCTGTTCTTGATTGGGATTAGAATTTCTTTTCTCTGTTTGACTGGGTTGTGGATGATCTGTTCGTATTAGGTCTTTGTTTGGTGTTTTCTTGTCTCGATCTGTTGACTGTAACCGTAGTTCTCTGGGAGTGTAGTGCTTTGATTAGGGTTGCTGATGATAAGAGTGGAATGAATTGTGCTTGACCTGTTGGATTTTGGAATTCGATTCTGGTGGATTAGTGCTGATTTGGTATTGTGTCGTGAGTTGATTTGGTCTATGTAGATGAAACTGCTCTACTCTATTAGGAGATTATGCTTTGAGCCGTTTTAGGAGTTGATCCCAATATTAGTGGTGTGTATCTTAGCTGATTGGTAAATTATACAATTAGCTAAGTTGTATTGGTTATTTGTGTTTGATGCAGGGCATTGACGTGGTCTGCGCGTCACGGCTATTATTTTGGACGGGCGGTTCTCGTCACACGGTCTTCTTCATATCGAGGCGAGTACGCTGGACTTATCTGTACTAGATATAGTCATCTGTTATGCATAGCTAGATATGGTAACAGTAGGGTTACCTGATAGTTTTATTCCTGTACTTCTATTTCGATATTTGTTATCTGCTTAGGTTACTGTTCCATATTTCTGTATCTGTTAGATTTTCAGATAGCATACCTTATACCTCGCGCTAGGGTTTAGGCTATGGTGCATCCCGGTTATTTATACTACTGCATTTCATATAGTGACAGTAGAGTTAGATAGCGGGTGATGCATGGGATAGTGACATGCATCATCGTGCACGTAGCATAGGCGGACGACCTTTGACTCCCTGGAGGTTGAGATGGGTCGTCATACGTGCTACTGGTGTAGGGGCATATGCAGGCGACCTTTGACTCCCCTAGAGGTTGAGATGGGTCGTCATACCTGCCACTTTACCTGTCGTGTAGTCCCAGTTCCACTCTTTGTTAGTGGATTATAGGCCACGGCGCTCCGACAGGTCCCCTACCTATCCGATGATAGTGAGGGGCAGGGAACGTCACTTTGTCCGATGACAGAGTACGTTCAGGGTCTGAGACCCGGCTCATTCGGTGTCGTGTGAGGCACGACGATGGCCGTTTAAGTGGAGGGAGGACCCGGTCAGAGCCCTACCCACTCGGTTTCGCGTAGAGGCGATAGTAGCCGACTGGTGTCAGGGGTGACCCATGCTGCATCATGAGCATACTGTGCATTGATGCATCTGGTTGTGATTGCTCTACTTGATTGCTGCATTTGGTTGACATGCATACTACGGGGATGGTTCGGCACAGGTAGGTATACTTCTCGTCTGCTGGTTTAGATCTGCTTTTATTATTACTGCACTTTCTTTTATAGTTGCTGGTACTTACTGTTATTATATCTCCTTGTGCATACCTGTGTATTCGCTGAGTTCTAGGACTCACACCGTTAGACCTGTTTTTCCTCTATTTCAGGATGATCGTCTGGAGTGCCTGTCTGCCTGTCCCTGTGTATGTGTGTCGAGGCGACTTTCGAGGATTTTTCTTGTATTCATTGTGGGTACATGTTGGTACCCTTCTTATTCATTTTCTATTTCTGTTACTTCACCTTTTCCGCTGCTGTATTTTCGATATGGTTGTATTTTTGTGTGCTATGGAGGCCTTCGTTTTACTTTGTTTGTCGTAAGTCGTACCGGTACGCATCTTTTGTTTGACGACGTCGTTTGTTTTACGCGTTCAGTGCCTTGTTCCAGCTCTATAGGCTTCGGTACAGGCTTACCGCGAGAGTCGATGTGCTAGGGTTTTCGGATTGTCCGCCGGTTCGAGGGAGAAGCAGTCCGGTCGGTATCGGACGAGCGGCTCCTCGGGGCGTGACAATTTTTGGTATCAGAGCCCAGGTTGCGAGATACCTTTTGGTCTTGTGGGTGTTTTTGTCTTTTATGTCGGAGTCGTTTCTCGATATGGACGTATTCGGGACATGGCGGCGACGGGACTTCTCCAGCCGACACGAGGTATATGTCTTGTTTCATCTACTCTTTTTGTATCCATTACCTAGTGTAGAGGTGGACATTTTCCTATTGACGAGATTGTATATCAGCTTATATATTGACCGGTAGGTATTCGTAGATATATTTTGGCTAGATGACATGTTGTCGATCCGTTTTATTGCGACCACGGTGGGGGTCGATTATGGGTGGCTAGTTGACATGTTGCCGACTCGTCTAGGATGCAGAGAATGTTGATTCTCGAGTTGCACCGATCTATGGTCGGACGACGAGGGTCGAACCTGTCAATAACCCATCGGAGGTTAAGGAGTTTCAGTTATAGATATTCCTTTACCATACTAGTGGTATACTAGTATCAGTGTTATGACTGTGTGACGGTGAGACTCCATACCGATACAGTGATGGATTGTCCTATATCGGGGAGTTTCAGATTGCTGGTTCTCTCGTGCCGAGTTAGGTGACCTAGAGGGTACGAGTGAGTACATGACCTACCTTGATGTAGGAAGTGTAGTACTTGGTGTATACCATAGCAGATATATATCTCTTGGGTATCGTTTAGACTTTCGTATATCCTACTTTGGATAGGTTGGATGGTTATTTGTCTATTTAGTGGGGTTGCATATCTATTCCCCTACTGCTCAGGGTGGTTATCCATTGACTTGGAGTTAGCTTGATTGACACCCAGTCAAGCTTTTTCAAATTACAATGGTGGTCAAGGTTGACCAGGGAGATGATCGGATGACACGTTGTGAATTCGATCGTATAGTGGAGAATATTGATTCTTCAATGGTACCAACTGATGTGTTGAGAAGCTAGGGTTACATCGGACGACAACCTATTGGAGCTTGCGTATCGTAGTTGGCTCGACCGACATATGACCGATCCACTTTAGCTCATGGAGCTTTGGGCGGTTAGGGTTATCTATTTCCATACAGATATCCTAGATGACATGTTTTGAAGACATGACCTGCTAGATGCAGCAGAGATGATATTCACTGTTTATCATTTCAGTGGATAGCGGATAGATGTATCCTATTCTGTGGGACTTCTGAGCTCGGATTCATTATACTTGGTTAGATAACCTAAATAATACAGTCAAATGTGACTTGTACCGATCCAGAGGAGTGTAGAGCTAGTTGCTTGACACTTGCGGGATGTTCGCTCGTACTTGGTTTGGATAACCAAGAAGGTACCTTTGGACTTCTGGTTTGTGCAGCGATGCAAATCACTTACAAGACTGATGTACCTTTACGTGAAGACACTAAGGACGGTACTCAGGAAACAAATAATTACCTTTCGATTACTTTGGGATACTCCTAGAGATTGGTCTCTATCCCTTTTGGAGCGGAGTTGGAGTATATCAGGTTACGAGACGACGGTTAGTCGGCTGAGCTGACGCTGTTCTAGCCTATGAGGTATCAGGACTCATAGACAGGTGTACGTGTTAAATATTCTCGATGATACATCAAGAATAGGAATGGATATGGTGCGGTGAATTTGGTGTTAGCTGCGTAACACCTAAGAAATTCGACGTAACGGTGGAGTTATCGAGGACGGGCTTCGAGGGGTATACCGTTGGTTGTCAAGTAAGAGTGGTTACGAGTTGACCCCAAACCAGTCCATGTGGTGGTTCATTGGTACCAGAGACGACTAGGTTACAATATCTCTTGTCTCAGGCTAGAGGTTCTAGCACGTGGACGTTAGGGTTCCCTATTGTCACTGGCGCACTGCTGATAGTGGTAGCCTTAGCTCTCGGATGTTTCCGTAGTCCGAGAATTTTCGGACGCATGTCCGAAGGAGTGTTCTAGCGTTCTTTATGGTTTGAAAATTTTCTGACCTATTTTCGGAGGGCTTCATTGATTGTCTCCACGGAGGCAAGTGAGGCTCACCGATTTTTGCTTTGTGTGTTTTGCAGGTGATATCCAGGGGTACGAGAAGTTGAGGCGTTCCTGTTGGTGGACAGATTGAGAGAAGGGCATCACGGAAGGTGTAGTTAGAGATCGGGTAGGGCAGCAGATGAAGGTTGAGTCTCAGTGACCCGTTGGGTTATCCTAGTCGATCCCAATTTCTGGGTGGAAATGGGAACAAGTGTTAAGGACTTTGTCATGGACTTACTTAGGATTCGGAGAAGGCTTGATGAGAATCGGGTGATCGGTGATCGATTAACCCAATCTGCGCAGTTTCTTGTGGATTCAGAGGGTCAGATTATGGATGTGGCATTAGTGACCTTAGGGTCGAGCACCCTTGATAGGGGTGATGTTGGTTAGTTGTTCGGTTGTAGCTGGTGGTTATGTGATGATCTCTTGATCAGTTATGCTCTTGTTGATGTAGTATGAGCATACCGATGATCTGACCACCACGTGGATTCGTTGAGTCTGGTGCCTTCGGGTGTTGGGATGAGCCGTTACTATTCGTAGACAGCGTCTGGAGGTATTGATGATTGGATTCATGAGCACGGGTTGATGCCTTGGGATGATTAGACATGGTTGTCGATCAGGCTTGGTGTGCTCCGGTGAGAGATTATTATCCTTGGTTTGTCCGAGGCAGAGTAACCTTAAGGCATCAGACGGAGGGATCCCCGTGGTGTGTACGGAATACTTTATTCCGTAATAGATTGTGCAGTTTTGGGATTGCCTCCGGTCCTGGAGGACTTACTCCCAGTGGCACATTGACTTAGTTTTACGATATTTTTGGAATGTACCCGAGGGTACAGGGAATCGAGAGGTTTCTGTTAGCGGAACGACATGGAAAAAGGGCATTGAGAGTCTTCGTATGCAGACGATTGATACGTCAATTGACGCAGTGGTAGCGTGGTGGGCTCATAACCCACAGGGAGCGTCAGAGACTAGCGGTCTTACTCTCGAAGAATTCCCTACGAGAGGAAGCCTTATACGTTGGTTTATAGAGGCAACACGAGTCGATTTGGGTGGTCATTGAATGATTAACCAAATCTATGTAGTTTCCTTCGATCCGTAGGATGGACTTGATGGATCACTTGGTAGGGATATACGATAGGAAGACTATTAGATTTTAGGGATTTCTCTGGAAGCTGGTAGGAGTCTCCTACGAGTTACAAGTGCATAGCTGCGATTCAGTTTAGTTGTTCGTCGGTTGACAGATGGCAGTCCGAGCGTACCAGTAGGTTCTAGAGGACTTACCGCGCTCGTGTATGATGGACTTTGGGGGCAGTTGGGAGGACCATTTGCATTTGGGTGGAGTTAGCCTACGACAACGGCTTCCATTCGGCGATACAGATGACACCGTTGGAGGCGTTGTACGGTAGGGCGTGCAGGACATCCACCCTCTGGGATGAGGTCGGGGAGACTCAGCTGCTGGGACCCCAGAGAGTTCAGCACGAGGCAGAGTTAGTACGGACTGCCAGACGGAGATTATTAGCAGCGCAGGATCGCCAGGGAGGATATGCTGACCGTAGGTGCAGACCCATAGAGTTTGCCGCAGGTGATCAGGTGTTCCTTCGAGTTTCACTCATGAAAGGGGTGAAACGTTTTGGGCTCAGAGGTAAGCTAGCTCCAGGTATATTGGACCGTTCCAGATTTTGGAAAGGATTAGAGTTGTAGCTTATCGTCTAGCACTTCCACCGTCTTTGACCGACGTCTACGAAGTGTTCCAGTTATCCATGTCGAGAGGTTATGTGTCAGACCTCACTCACATATTATTCGAGGTGTCTGTCCGCTCTAGTCTGACACTACTTAAAGGTGGTATCTGTATGAATTTTGGGTTTCCAGGAGCGTTGGTTGCGGAACAAGGTAATCCGATTGGTTAAAGTCGGATGGCAGCACCCTTCGGATGCCGAGACGACCTGGGAGCTCGAGGATATTATCCGAGCACGCTACCCCACTTGTTTGATTGAGGTACGTGGGAGTGATTCGTGCAGTATCTTATACTGTTTGCTGTACCTGGCACATGTGATAATAAATTTGGGGACCAAATTTTTGTTAGTGGGGGAGAATGTAAAAATACAGAAAATTTCGAGGGACTAAAATGAAAAATTTTTGAAACTTGAGGGCCATTGTGCGAATAGCCAGATTTGGAGGGCATATCTTGGATTTCGAAGGAAATAGAAGGGGTTTTCTGTAAAAGCCACCCCTTTATGTTTCGCGTGCCCTAGCCTGTGGATGATTTCCCCGACGCCTTCTCCTCTTCCTCTTCATCCGGCCGCAGCCTCCGCCCGACGCCGCTGTGAGTACGAGCCATCGCCGTTGGTTGATGAGGAGTAGACACCGTTGGTTGTAGGGGAGACCTTAGCTCTCGATCGCTACCTTGCTGAAGCAGTTGTCGTGTGCCGAGCATTGACGCGGTTCTTTGCCCTAGCTTCGCTGCTCTATTGTTGCTGCCCTCCATCAGGTAAGATTTGGTTCTTTGAGTGGTTGCTGTTTCACGTTTTCGAATGGTTTTCGATCGTGGTCGGGATCTTGATTTGGGCGAACCTTTGTGTTCTATGGATCTAGGGCACGGTGGATTCTCAGAGGTTGGTTATCTGCTTGGCGATCTTTTAGGCCTTTTGTCGATTCTCTTCTGGGCGATCGGGTTTCCATTCTTTGTCTGAGTCAGAGGGCTCGTTGGGAGTAAGGGCTTGTCATCAGATCCGAGCAAGGAGCAAGTAAGATCACCGGGCTTTCCTTCTTCTAGCTCGTGGTGATTCAGGTGAGGATCTAGGGTTTGCAACGGTATGATCTCTTACGGTCATCTTGATTTAGATTTTGTATGTGATCGGGTGCTAGGAAATGATCGAGATTATGGATTGAGATTCTGAATTTAATTTGTTTATTCGAACTCCTCTCTGCGAGCTTGGATCAATTTGTATCCTTCTCTGTGTTTGGGTTCTTGTCCTTGGATTTTCTTTGGCATGCTATGTTTCTGATCCGAGCAGAGTTCTTGTGTTCAGCTAAGGTAAGCTAAGTTCCTATCAGTGATCAGTGTGGATGATGGTTGATCCGAGTATTGTAGTTTGGTGTCTGTTCTTGATTGGGATTAGAATTTCTTTTCTCTGTTTGACTGGGTTGTGGATGATCTGTTCGTATTAGGTCTTTGTTTGGTGTTTTCTTGTCTCGATCTGTTGACTGTAACCGTAGTTCTCTGGGAGTGTAGTGCTTTGATTAGGGTTGCTGATGATAAGAGTGGAATGAATTGTGCTTGACCTGTTGGATTTTGGAATTCGATTCTGGTGGATTAGTGCTGATTTGGTATTGTGTCGTGAGTTGATTTGGTCTATGTAGATGAAACTGCTCTACTCTATTAGGAGATTATGCTTTGAGCCGTTTTAGGAGTTGATCCCAATATTAGTGGTGTGTATCTTAGCTGATTGGCAAATTATACAATTAGCTAAGTTGTATCGGTTATTTGTGTTTGATGCAGGGCATTGACGTGGTCTGCGCGTCACGGCTATTATTTTGGACGGGCGGTTCTCGTCACACGGTCTTCTTCATATCGAAGCGAGTACGCTGGACTTATCTGTACTAGATATAGTCATCTGTTATGCATAGCTAGATATGGTAACAGTAGGGTTACCTGATAGTTTTATTCCTGTACTTCTATTCCGATATTTGTTATCTGCTTAGGTTACTGTTCCATATTTCTGTATCTGTTAGATTTTCAGATAGCATACCTTATACCTCGCGCTAGGGTTTAGACTATGGTGCATCCCGGTTATTTATACTACTGCATTTCATATAGTGACAGTAGAGTTAAATAGCGGGTGATGCATGGGATAGTGACATGCATCATCGTGCACGTAGCATAGGCGGACGACCTTTGACTCCCTGGAGGTTGAGATGGGTCGTCGTACGTGCTACTGGTGTAGGGGCATATGCAGGCGACCTTTGACTCCCCTAGAGGTTGAGATGGGTTGTCATACCTGCCACTTTACCTGTCGTGTAGTCCCAGTTCCACTCTTTGTTAGTGGATTATAGGCCATGGCGCTCCGACAGGTCCCCTACCTATCCGATGATAGTGAGGGGCAGGGAACGTCACTTTGTCCGATGACAGAGTACGTTCAGGGTCTGAGACCCGGCTCATTCGGTGTCGTGTGAGGCACGACGATGGCCGTTTAAGTGGAGGGAGGACCCGGTCAGAGCCCTACCCACTCGGTTTCGCGTAGAGGCGATAGTAGCCGACTGGTGTCAGGGGTGACCCATGCTGCATCATGAGCATACTGTGCATTGATGCATCTGGTTGTGATTGCTCTACTTGATTGCTGCATTTGGTTGACATGCATACTACGGGGATGGTTCGGCACAGGTAGGTATACTTCTCGTCTGCTGGTTTAGATCTGTTTTTATTATTATTGCACTTTCTTTTATAGTTGCTGGTAGTTACTGTTATTATATCTCCTTGTGCATACCTGTGTATTCGCTGAGTTCTAGGACTCACACCGTTAGACCTGTTTTTCCTCTATTTCAGGATGATCGTCTGGAGTGCCTGTCTGCCTGTCCCTGTGTATGTGTGTCGAGGCGACTTTCGAGGATTTTTCTTGTATTCATTGTGGGTACATGTTGGTACCCTTCTTATTCATTTTCTATTTCTGTTACTTCACCTTTTCCGCTGCTGTATTTTCGATATGGTTGTATTTTTGTGTGCTATGGAGGCCTTCGTTTTACTTTGTTTGTCGTAAGTCGTATCGGTACGCATCTTTTGTTTGACGACGTCGTTTGTTTTACGCGTTCAGTGCCTTGTTCCAGCTCTATAGGCTTGGGTACAGGCTTACCGCGAGAGTCGATGTGCTAGGGTTTTCGGATTGTCCGCCGGTTCGAGGGAGAAGCAGTCCGGTCGGTATCGGACGAGCGGCTCCTCGGGGCGTGACATCATCTCCTACCTCTAACCTCCCTATTCATATGGAGTTTTCATAAATCCAGATATGGGAGGTCCATCAGTGGCTTTTGGTCAAAACCCACTGATATTTCTAAACTACTCCTATTTCATTGGTGATATATAATATATAGATGTTTGGACACCTAAAACATCATCTCCTACCTCTACCCTCTCTATTCATATGGAGTTTTCAAAAATCCAGATATGGTAGGTCCATCAGTGGGTTTTGGTCAAAATCCACTGATATTTTTAAACTACTCCTATTTCATTGGTGATATCTAATATATAGATGTTTGGACACCTAAAACATCATCTCCTACCTCTACCCTCTCTATTCATATGGAGTTTTTAGAAATCCAGATATGGTAGGTCCATCAATGGGTTTTGGTCAAAACCCACTGATATTTCTAAACTACTCCTATTTGATTGGTGATATAGAGTATATAGATGTTTGGACACCTAAATAATCTTCTCCTAAGACAATCATGTCTATTGATATAGGGTTTTCAGAAATCCAGATATGGGAGGTCCATCAGTGGATTTTGGTCAAAACCCACTGATATGGCTAAACTACTCCTAGTGTATTGGTGATATCTAATATATAGATGGTTGGACACCTAAAACATAATCTCCTACCTCTAACCACTCTATTTATATGGAGTTTTCAGAAATCCAGATATGGGAGGTCCATCAGTGGGTTTTGGTCAAAACCCACTGATATTTCTAAACTACTCCTATTTCATTGGTGATATCTAATATATAGATGTTTGGACACCTAAAACATCTTCTCCTAGGTCAACCCTGTCTATTGATATAGGATTTTTCAGAAATCAAGATATGGGAGGTCCATTAGTGGATTTTGGTCAAAACCCACTGATATTTCTAAACTACTCCTATTTCATTGGTGATATCTAATATATAGATGTTTGGACACCTAAAACATCATCTCCTACCTCTACCCTCTGTATTCATATGGAGTTTTCAGAAATCCAGATATGGTAGGTTCATTAGTGGGTTTTGGTCAAAACTCACTGATATTTCTAATTAAGCTACTCCTATTTCATTGATGATATAGAGTGTATAGATGTTTGGACACCTAAAACATCTTCTCCTAGGTCAACCCTGTCTATTGATATAGGGTTTTCAGAAATCTAGATATGGGAGGTCCATCAGTGGGTTTTGGTTAAAACCCACTGATATGGCTAAACTACTCCTAGTGCATTGGTAATATCTAATATATAGATGGTTGGACACCTAAAACATCATCTCCTATCTCTAACCTCTCTATTCAAATAGAGTTTTCATAAATCCAGATATGGGAGGTTATCAGTGGGTTTTGGTCAAAACCCACTGATATTTCTAAACTACTCCTATTTCATTGGTGATATCTAATATATATAGATGTTTGGACACCTAAAACATCTTCTCCTAGGTCAACCATGTCTATTGATATAGGATTTTCAGAAATCAAGATATGGGAGGTCCATCAGTGGGTTTTGGTCAAAACCCACTGATGGACCTCCCATATCTGGATTTCTGATAACTCCATATGAATAGAGAGGTTAGAGGTAGGAGATGATGTTTTAGGTGTCCAACCATCTACATATTATATATCACTAATGCAATAGGAGTAGTTTAGTCATATCATTGGGTTTTGACCAAAACCCACTGATGGACATCACATTTATGTTCAGGCCCTCCTAGCGTGACTTCAGACCCTGCGTTTTAATATGAAATTAAGTGTTTTGATAGGTTTTTTATATATTAATATATTTTTAAAATAGGAAAAAAAATTTGAGTCCACGTCGGACCTGAATCAAAAGATTTCATGCCCAACGTGTGCCTGAAATAAAATATTTCAGGCCCAAGGTGGGCCTGAAATCAATAGATTTCAAGCCCACTGTCAGTTTTTTTCAAAAAAAAAATTTATACATTAATATATTTATTAAATATTATTTAATATATTAATTTTTATTAATCAAATATAAAAATCATTTATTTATATTTTTAAATCACGTTAGATGAAAAAAATTTTAAGTGAAATATTTTTTCAATTTTTACCTTATGTTTTTTAATTTAGCATCGATTCCATAATATATTATTTTAAAATAAAAGTCAGTAATTAAGTCACGTTGCATGTGCAGACGTCTCGGGATTTGTTACTGAGAGAGAAAGAGAAAGGCAGTACATAGCAGCAGGAGTATAAGAGGAAGTTCACTAAAATGAGTGCGCTCTTTGGTGAAAATGAAATCATGGTATACTTTTTAGTAAATACCAATTTTTAGGTACGCCTTTTGATAAATTACCGAAGAATCTATCAACTGTGAGTTTTTTTAGCTCCCAAATTTGAATTTTTAACATTAAAGAGTGATATTTTTTTTTCTTTTTTATCGATCGGGTCGAGATCAAGGTGATAATTAAGTTAAGCGTCTCTGAATTAATATTTTGCACATTTGAAGAATTTAAGATATGCATAGTACTTTTCAGTTTTCATCGTGCTTTTGAGCCATAAAATTTAGAGTTATGATAGGGAAAGTAAAAAATGGGAAAGTAAATAGTAAAGTAATTAATGACGTGACATTTGAGTGAATGACGTGATATTTTATATGTACACGTCCGATTATCACTTGAACACCTTCGGCGGCCTTCGGCCATCACCCCGAATCAAATTATACTCTAGGGGGTATGGCGAACCCGTCGAAGATCGCTGCATGTAAAATGCTATGTCATTCACTCTTCCATTTTCACTGTCCCTATTATTTTTCTAAAATTTAAATATTGAAATTACTAAGGTCAACGTACTCTTCAGCAATGCTAAGAACAATATCATCATTGATGGTGAAAATTGTGAGACTATATATAATAGCCAAAACAAGAATTGAAATGTAAAATATGATAAAAACGTTAAAGATAGAATTGAGGTCATCTTTAATTTTAACCTTAAAATTAATCCTCAACTTTCTCAAAGTATATAGTGATTTTCCTTATTAGTTATTTTGTCTAATCATAAAGTAAGATTCAGAAAGTTTCCAATTAAAAGTTAAAAATTTAAATTTACACAATGATATACTGTTAGCCTTATTTTTTCTATTCTGATTCTGATTTTATATTTAGTCTAATATAGTATAACTACATCTCATAATTACGATAAAAATAATATTTTTTAAAACAGTTAATTCTAATTTACAAAATTAATTAGAAAATTTAAAAGTTTTTATTTTTGCCTTATTTCAATAAAAAAAGTTCTTACTCATAATTTTGATATTAGGGAAAAATAAATTAAAAAAAAAGTATTCCTTCCTCGTTTCAATATTGATGTAATCGACATCTAATAAGTTAACTAGAGTTTGAATTTTAATTTTTAATTAATATGTTAGTTGGTTGAGTAAGAGTCAAATAAATTAAAGTTGACTGGATATTTGACAAGAAGTGAAAAGTTCAAGTGAGTCATTGTTTACCGAACACTTAGCAGTTGGATGTTCAATTGTTGTTAGCAATAGAAAAATCGAAGTGGGTCATGATTGATCAGACACATAATGATCGGAGATGATGAAAGTGCAAGTGGGTTATTATTAACCAAGGATTTGATAAATCGAAGAAGACAAAAGTACAAATTGATCGTGAAAGATTGGACACTCAACATGAGAAGCGAAATTCATATTAGTAATGGTTGATTGGAGACTACTGGATATTAGATAAGTATATAAAATCCTAATAAATTAGGAAAGATTGGATGTTATATAATTGTCAAAATCTAAACAAATAAAAAACACTGAATGTTTGATATAGGAGAAGTCATAGCAAACAATGATGGAAATAGACTAGGCTAGGTCAAGCTTTTGCCTTAACATGTCAGGTCAGGCTCTTGTCTTAACAGGTCAAGCATATATAGTAATAAAATGGTTAGAGCGTGACCTATGGTCAATTATAGACTTTGTTCTTGACCTAAACCTGATCTATTCAACGGCCTGACCCGGCCTGCGGCCTGTTTACAAAGGCTATAGTTTAGAACACTTTATACAGGCTAACAGGCTAAAGTATTAAATCGATCGAAAAGCAAACTTGTATATGTAATCATGTTTTGCATCATACAGGCTTCAAAATAGGTCAGAATTACAAATAGGGTTTGTTTTGTTTAATTATTTTGAATGATATTGAGATAATATGAAAATATAAAATTATAACTAAAAGAGAGTGATGGTATAGTGGTAAGTAAGATGATTGATAGGCTTTTTTCTTGTTTGAAGAGTTCAAAGCATGCATTAGATATTTTGATAATTTATATAATATATACATATGTATCTAATTTTAACAAGTTCAGGTCAACCTATCAGAGACAGGCTTGATAATCTTTATATTCAACCTGAGCATTATTCTATTTTTAAATAGGTCACAACCCCTGGCAAACCACCTTATCTATTTTCACCTCTAATAGCAAATCAAAGACAATAAAAATACTACGCGCTTGAAATCCCAATAAATCAGGGTGGAGCGAATTTTGGGGTCGATCCTCATATATAATAATTCTAATAAAAAATTCAAAACTTTTTATTATTTCCTTTCTTCCCGTATACAATTAGTCATATACAGACATACAGATTGAATGTTAATAAAGAGTAGACATCAAAACAGAGGCACGGGGTGGACCGAATGTTGGGGTCGATCCTCATATATAATAATTCTAATAAAAAATTCAAAATTTTTTATTATTTCCTTTCTTCTGGTATCCATATTAGTCATGTACAAATATAAAGATTGAAAGATAATAAAGAGTTGACATCAAAACAGAAGCAACAACGCGTCGGAAAGATTTCAAAATTCCAACTTTTCTCATTAACAAAAAAAAAAACAGAGAGATCAGATAGAGAAAATGTTTGAAAAGACAGAAAAGACTGCAAAATCAACTCACCGCGCATTCAAAGATCTTGATGGTTGACAACATAATTAATCAATTGATGGTTGACCAAACTAATTAATCATTTGATGACTGATTCAATTCAATATATCCACGACGACTTCAATTTCAAGATACGGCGACGACCAGCTACCTTACAGTATTAACAAAGAGATGGAGCATTCCTATTAATAGAGCCCTGCAACTCCACAATATTCAAACACAACTCATCCACCTTTACAATTTGTTACTGCATCTCCGCCAATGGCAGCCTCCTCGGTCATTCCTTCGTTACTTCTCTTCGTGCTCTTCGCAGCTGCCACTGCATCCTCCAACCCCGATGGATACATGCACCTGCGCTTCTACAACCACGAGAGAATCCTCGGCTCCGGACCCAGCGCTACTGTCGTGTACGCTGTCCAGCGCCGCGACTCCAACTCCGGCGCTGGCTTCGGCAACGTCATCGTCTACGACAACCTTCTCCGGGCCGGGGTGGAGCCCGACTCGCCCATCGTCGGCCGGAACCAGGGCATGGGAGTGGGCTCGAGCTTGGCCGAGAACTCCGGCCTCACCAATTTCCAGCTGGTGTTCACCGCCGGCAAGTACAACGGCAGCTCCCTCGCCCTGCAGGGGTTGTTCCCGGTCGCCCCGCTCGGGACCGTGTTCGAACGGGCGATCACCGGCGGCACCGGGAAGCTCCGTTTGGCCAGAGGATACCTCTTGACCACGGAAGTTCGTGCTACCAACACGACCCTCACCGGACAGCTCGACGCTTATGTCACATTTCGCTAATGAGTTATTTGATCTATCATTATTTCATTAAAATGTATTTACGAAATCAACATATTAAATTTCATCGGCATTTTTATGAAAACATAAATTCATTTATTTATTCATTTGGTAGCTCTATGTTGGGATAAATGGGCCTTCTAAATTTGGGCGGTCCAATAATAAGCCCATTACACCCGCGACAGCAGGACCCACTTACTAGATTCTGACATTGACGCTCCAATTTCATCCCTCTGCCACGCGTTCTCCTTCCCCGCCACAAACCTCACCTCCGACGCGTCAATCCTCACCCAGCCGCCACCCCCACCGCTCCGAAGCACGACACGTTTTATTCATGTCGTGCTGGCAGACACTCAAAATCTCGTCTCAACGTCACTCGCAATGGGACCCACTTCGGAAGCGATGATAAGACGGGTGCATTCGTGTGGAAGTTCTGAACGGGCTTTTACTATTTTTCGCCAAAGTTAGGAAATGGCACCGACACGTTTCCCGCCCAATATCCCACCGTATTTTGAACCCGGCACGTGGAAACGCGTTTCCAGATAAGAGAGTGTGGCAGGTCCCACCGCCATTCCTGGCTTCCACGAGGCCTCCTTTGTAGCTTCCGGAGAACGCCAGAGCTGCCAGGCCGCCCGCTATATAACCTCCAACACTCCTTCCCCCAAAATTTCCACCTAAAGTTTCGATAAAAAAAAAACGAAGGTCATGGAGGTAATGAGGTTGAAGGTGGAGCTGCGATGCGAGGCGGAGGCGGAGGAGGAGATGGCGACGACGGCGTGCGGGTGGGAGACGCCGAAGAGGGCGGAGTGCCGGATACCGACGCCGGTCCAATGCCCGGCGCCGCCCAAGAAGAAGGCGCTGGTGGCGGCGGCGGGGTTCGGGAAGAGGAGGGAGCCGCCGAAGAATGGGTACTTCCACCCGCCCGATCTCGAGGCGGTGTTCGCGTTGGGGCCCAGAAGAGGGGCCTGTGCGTGAGTCAAAGCAAGCAGAGACTTATGTAAATAATCAACAACGCGACTGCAGTGGTGCTCTGCTAGTGATCGCGTCAGGGTAGATTAGATTTGTATCTTCTTCTGCATTAGCTTAAGGACAAGTCGTTTTATTTTGCTAGTTATTAGTTAATTACGCCTTGTAACTTATGTACCTCCAACTTTCACAGATTTTGAATACACGTCGTGGCTTTCATCTCATATTTGCTCCTTCACTGCGTATGGATTTCGATATATTGTATTTGGTTTACTTTCATAAACGTTCATTTGTTTTAAGGGCGTTGACTAGGATGATTGTCGGCTTCAGGTCTTATTAGTCCTTCCTTATTTGGAGCTTTCTATGTTGCTTGAAGCTTTCCGTCAGGGTCCCCTCTTTAGTGCAGCATGGCTCGCGTAAACAAGAAAAAGGAGTACGATTGTTATTTCGAACTGGGCATGTTTCACTTTCACCTAACTAAGCGCAACAATGGAGACCTAAAATAGTCCTTGAATTGGGCTGAGCTACCAGGCCTATAAATCAAAATGGCTGCTACCCAATTCGATTTGTGCTATCCTTTCGACCAGTGTCACATTTATATGTCCTTGAATTCGATATTACTTTCTTATTTACTTAAAATATATTTTTCTGATAATTTATATGATGTCGTGTGGTGGAGAGGACATGAAGTCAGAATCATGTGCAAGTAGAGGAGTTGGGCTTTCACAGCGGCGCCATGTCTTTCCCTCTCCTCCACTTCAGCTGCAGGCTTCTCCATTAAGTAGACAACCTTCTGTTTTATTATTCAGCTCTCTAGCTATCTAAAACAAGGAATAAAAGGAAAAGCTCATCGGATTAATTCTACCAATTTGTCCGTTGCCTAGCTGAATCACATGCCTTCAATGAACGAATTAAAGGTGCGAGAGCGACCTAACTAATTAAGCTTCCTGATGGGCGACTGGCATGCATGAAAGAGGCAGGCTCTCTGTAACATGGCAGCCTCATCAGACTAATTGATCACTTTGTCCTTTCATGCCGTTCCTAATTTGTTGTAGATTGTGCGGCACCAGCTTGACGTGGTCAACGCCATGTATTTTGGCACGAGGAATCTCCCCTCGTGGCAGTCGTTCCTGCAAGTTCGAGCATTGGCCTCGACGTCCAAACTTTGACTGGCCCTTACGTTCATCGATGGCCGCCAACAGAAGGTTGTCGCAGGAATAAAGAAGATATCGAACACATGGTGGGGCGTAGGGCTGAGATATACATATTAATTGACTCATCGCCGACAAGTGATATCGATGAACTCTGTTGATTTGTATTACCAAAGAATGAACTATGTTTGCTGATGAAAAGAGGATTTCTGTGAACTGATCTGAAATTTAACTTTAAATCGTTGCAGTTTGTTCTTTGTTAGATTATTAGAATAGTTTGAACAAAAAAATAGAGGAACAGCCTCGGGAATAGATTCCTTCAGACCATGTCACCGTGACGGCGTGCGTGAACAAAGCCGTTTTTTGTTGATAAAAGAAGAGCATTCTTTTTATTTTGTAAGATAAATAAATTAGCGCTGCTATATAATACAACAGCTTCAATCTTCGCCACTTCACCGCCCAGCTCGTTCGAGCCGATTCTTCATTTTATCATTCTTCATCGATGGCCTAGCTCTGTTTGCTTTCCGGCGGTGCCGGCCGGTGCGCGAGAAATGGAGGAGATGTGGACGAAGGAGGAGTGGAAGGCGTGCAAGAAGCAAGGGGCGTTGAGACGATCGGCGAGCACGCGAGAGAGGAGCACGGAGTCGAGGACGACGCCGGTGACGCGGTCGTTGTCGGGCCGGTGCGCGAGGCTGGTTAAGGAGCAGCGGACAAGGTTCTACATTGTGCGGCGCTGCGTCAGCATGCTCGTCCGCTGGCGAGAATGCTCTTGATGCCTGCGGTTGCCGGACATGGTCGGCGTCTTCAGTGAAATCGCCGTCCGTGGAGGGAAGAATCCGCAGGAGGGCTGGTAGATCAAATTAAAAGACGTAATAAAAAGTGAGAAAAGCGGCAGGGATCCGGCCCCTGTATACAGTGTATTATTATTCATGGTTTTTAGCTTTCTTATCTCTTCAATTGTAGTTTCTACTCTCTTTGAAAACTTTGGCATCTAAAAAAACCTGCAATTCAACTCTTTTTACTAATCAGATATGTAGAGCTCTTTTAACCGATCAGATGGATTGTCACAGAGCAATTTTAGCTCAAAAATGTATCCACATAAAATTGGAAGAACCGTGATATTGCGTTTACTAGCTAGGACAAATCTTTATTTTGCCCCCTTCTAAAGGGAGCACGGCACCCACCCAAGCAGGGAAGGCAAGGCTGTGAAGAGGGCGGAGGACCATGAGAGTAGTTGGTGGTGAAAGAGTAATCCTCTAAAATCAGTTGCATCTATATATTTATCGATATCATCAGTGGTGAAGTTATTATATATCTTCGTCCCGTGATTTATACTCATTGATTGGTGAGGACTCTCATTGAAGACTGTGGGACAAGGTCGGTCAGCCAAACGGATTAGTCGGGCGCAAGCATGGATATCCCTTGTAAATCAAAAAAAAATCTATATATTTTATCATTTTTTTGTTCATCTTTGAAAGAATCTTAGCATCTATATATCATTCGTTCTACTTCAAATTTTTCAATATTTGCCATCGAAAATTGATTCTTTTCTTCAAAATCAGTAGCAACAATGCTTCGTAGATCTTTAGATAAAAGTAAAATCTTTGTTTTTCACGGTTCAAAAATCATAATTGTCTCCTCCAAATATTGAAATAGTTGAATAATCCTGTCGCCGAGCGAAATGGAGCCGCAACCGGATGACGGTGTAGAGAGGAGTGACGTGAATGCCGACGGGATGTCCTCGCTTCAGAATGACTCAGCAAGTGGGGGGATCCTCCGACCGAATGGAAGAAGAAGTAGCCTGGTGGATCTCCGACGGGATGACCTGAACCTGCTGGAGAAGATGACCGTTAGCAACCTAGCCGGGAAGCGTCCCGGCAAGGCCCTCCGACGGTCAAGTCAGTACTCCGGTGAACAAGCAAATAGAGGAGCACTGTAGACGAGAAGCTATGCGCGCGTACCTGATAATGAGGAGGGGAGGGGCTTATATAGCCGGGGAAAAGGACCAAGTCTGACATGTGTCAGGATCTTCTGACAGGGTCAGAGGATATGGTATGGTTAGGTCGATTTGAGTCTGACCTGTGTCAGGATCTTCTGACAGGATCAGAGGATATGGTATGGTTAGGTCGATTTGAGTCTGACCTGTGTCAGGATTCTCTGACAGGGTCAGAGGATATGGTATGGTTATGTCGATTTGTAACCAACATTCTTTGTCGTATACCGTTTGTCTTATGTGAGGACAAAGACAGGTTTCTGTAAATCAGAGAGTGTCAGTTCACACGAATGGTGATAGCCTGTTATCTGCAGCTGGTGCAGGTGTATTCTGTCTTTATCCCAGGGTGATTCCAAGAGAGTGCCCGAGTGGACACAGGGACGGCACGCCCGGCTGGATATCAAGCCTGGGTGTAAAGGACTGCCGGGCGGATGCACTCGGATGAGCGAGGCGTGTAAGCTTTAATGCGGTCGGGCGGGAATACCCGGCTAGACGAGGCGTGTAAGCCTTAATGTGGCCGGGCGGAAATACCCGGATAAACGAGGCGTGTAAGCCTTAATGCGGTCGGCCGGGTTTGACCGGCCGGATGAACCGCCATATTTATTCTAACCAGCCGCCCTGAGTCCGACCGGCCGGCGGGGGCCCTGGGCCCGGCTAGGGTGTCAAGCTGGCTACCCGTACAATGACGTGGACCCTGAAGTTGGCCAGGCCGTTTGCCACGATGGCTGTCCGTACGGTGCCAAAGATAGGGCGGGATCAATAGCCTTCCCCTCAAGTCTAGTCGAAGGAGGCGATCAGTCCGACTGACTGGACTACAAGTGTGAACAACCATTCTGCGGCCGAGCGATTTTGCCCTTTTAATATCCGGCCGACTTAACACGATGCTCAACAGCTGGTGTTGAGTATGCCTGCCCTGTCCGGGCGGAAGAAGATTGTTAGTCGAGAGGGGCGTGGGCCGCCACGCCCCCGACTCTCTTTTAACAAGGTCGTCCGGCTGGACAAAGCATGATAGAGGAGCGTGGGCCGCCACGCATCCCCGACTAGCCATTGACATGCTGAAGATGTCCGAGCGGATGAAGATTTTGACTGGAGGAACGTGGGTCGCCACGTTCTCGTGCATTGTCCTGCGTAAGCAGAATAACTATTCCCGACTGAAGGGAGCGTGGGTCGCCACGCGTCCGTATATTGTGAATGCGCCCGAACGGATGAATATTGTTAGTTGATGAGAGATATGCTGAATATGTTTGGGCGGGAGAGCGTTTGCCTTGAGTCGCAAGAAAGGTGGAGTGTCATGCGCCCCCAGACGATTTTCTCGTGATTGCCCGAGTCAGTCAATTAATGGAGACGCGACATTCTAAGTCGAATGAGGTGATGTGACACGCCCGAGGCGACCGGCGCCTTAACGGCATCACCTCCGCTTTAATGATCCGGGCCACGTGGCGCCCTCTGGTTGACCGACCGGGATGCGATTTATCCCTATGATTATGAGCTTTTAATGGCCATTAACACGCGTAATTCTTTTCGCCACGCGGCAGCTTCCGGCTGGCCGACACGACGACGCGCCCTGTCGCCGATGCAGGTGACGTCAGCACCTGCGGCGCGTCGTTTCGAGGCTGATCATGGGACGCCTCAACGGCATGGATGAGGCGATCTCCGTACGCGTGGATCGCCATCGGACGGTCTCCCTTCTTTCGGCCTAACTATAAATAGGCCTCCCTCTTCGCCGAAACCCTCATTTGCTTCTCCCCTGTTCTCCCTCTAACTCGGTGCTTCTCGCTGCTCGCCGCCGTCTTCGCGTGTCGCCGTCACCCTCGTGCTTCTCCGCCGGTTAATCCTTTCCACCACCACCTACGGTCAGATTCTCCCTTTTCTTCCCTTTCTTTCTGCTCCATGGCTGCCCCTACGTGGTATACCTCTGTCGAGTCTTCCCTTCACGACGAGACCGTCTTCGATCTCCGACTGGCCTACGATGTCCCTGAAAACTACCACATTGTCGTTCCTACAAAGGCTGACCGACCACACAAGCCCCCGACCGGCTTCTTTGTGTTTTTCCGGGACCAACATATGTCTGGCCTGCGCTACCCTCTTCATCCCTTTATTGTAGACTTCTGTAACTTTTTCCATGTGCCTATCTTCCAGCTCTCTCCCAACGCCATTCGCATATTATGTAACATAATAGTTCTCTTCACCCTTTACTGAGTCCCCCTCCGACCGGAGGTTCTTTATTTCTTTTATTACCCGAAGAAACAGGAGGCCGGGAATTTCTTTCTCCAAGCCCGGGCCAAATTATCCATAGTGGAGAATATTCCTTCCTTGAATAAGGGATGGAAAACCCATTTCTTCTTTATAAGCCCTCCGACCAGCCCTGGGTTCCTGATCGGATGGGTTGAAGACCTGCCCCTTATAGCTCCCTTAAAAAATTTTAAATCCGACCCCTTATTTACCCTGGCTGTTTCTCGACTCGGGGGCCTCCGCTTCGACGGCATGAGACTTCTCAATGACGCCGTCTTGTACATATTTGGGCTGAGCCGAGTGCCTGCCGCCCTGCCTAGCACCTTCTGTAAGTCATTTTTTGTTTCGTACTCCTTTCTCCCTAACTCAATATCCTATGATTTTGCAGCCGAGATGATGTGGGAAGCGGCCCTCGATGAGGCCCTGGGCCTGGCAGACGAGGAGTTAAACGCCCGGGCGGCCGAACAATTGCGTCTGCGCCAGGCCGGTCTGCCCGACCAACCTCCGATTCCTGAGAGCGCGGAGCCCGCCCCTCAGGCTCCTTCTACCCAACCAGCGGCGACTGGTTCTAGGGAGCCGGTCGGCTCATCCAAATCTTCTGCCCCTGCAAGATCTTCCGGCAAGCAGAAGGTTCAGCCTTCCATGCAGAAGTCCCTGCCTTCCAAGCGGAAGGCCAGCGCTTCTATCCGTATAGAGGAACCGACGAAGGTAGGTCGGTCCTCTTCTGATTCTCCCGACCCGCAACCTTTGAAGAGGCGCCCGAGGACTTCTGCGTCGGGCTCTCAATCTCAACCTGCAGAGGCAACTGCCAGCTCGGCTAGAGCGAGCCGGTCAGCTGACGCACCGGATTCGTCTCGTTCGGGAGGACGCCGCTCGCAGCCGTGTGCCTATGACGTATATCTCCCCTCGGTCGACCCAGCGACCCCCTGTGAAGTCCAGCAGCGGCTTACCCTTTACGGGGAATTGGCGGACTGCTGGGAGCAGGGTATGAGGGAGGGGACTTCCAGACCCCCGATCCGACTGGCCGACCAGTTCCTTCAGGACGCTACTCACGTAAGTCCGATGCTTCGATGCTTAATTTACTTGCTTCTTTCTAACATTTTTATTGTAGTTTTGGGCCTCCTGCTCGAGCGTCGCCTATTCCTTGGTTATCAACACCAGGGGACGCCGAGCGGCCGAACGGCGGCTCGAGGAATTGGAGCTCTGCCAGGCGAGGAGGGTACAGCTATTCTCCGCTCGGAGATACTGGACCTTAAGGAAAAACTCCGTTCCGCCGAGGCGCTGCTGACGGAGGAAACCACCCGAGCGGAGGCAGCCGAGCGGGCGTATGCCCGATCTTCCTCCCTGCACGCAACCCTTGAGCAGGAGAGGAAGAAGGCTCTGGACCTGCAGCGCCGTGCCCGCTCGGACCTCGACAAGAAGGCTGTCGAGGCCCAAGCCTTGAAGGCAGAGCTAGACAAGATGATGAAGTCCTCGGAGGAGCTCCAGGCGACCCTGAACGAAAAAGAGCAGGAGCTGGCGACTCGGGAGTCGGACTTGAATGCCAAAGAGAAGGCTTTAGACATACGAGGAGACGAGCTCCATTTGTCTGAAGGAATGCTTGCCTCTCAAGCCGTTGCCTTGGAGGAGAAGGACAAGGAGCTAGCTAACCTCCGGGCGGAAATTGACAGCCTGAAGCTGCATCAAGCAGGCGAGCCCGCTCGGATGAACGCACATCGCCTGGCTTACATCAACTCTAAAGAGTTCGGCACGCAGCTGGGCAAGCGGACATCTGGTATGTTCCAGATGGGCTTAGACAGCGCCGTTCTGCAGCTCCAAGAGAGCGGCCATCTGCCTGCCGACCTCCCTATCAATGCCGTCCAAGTCAGCCGGGTCAAGGAGCTACTCCCTAAGGACTTCTTCCAGCCCTTCACTTAAATTTTAATCATGTAATCTTGAGCCGCCGGTTGGGGCTCTCCCTTTTGTACTGCTTCCGAGTCAACTATCCATGAAAAAGCTTTTTCCTTTAACGTGTTATTTTAGATAATGACTAAGCAAATGTTGCTGATCGGCTAGCCGGGTGGGGGATATGGATCACCTTAAACCCGACCAGAGAGCTGAATTAAGCGCAGGAAAAAATGGTTGTGCAAGGTATACGACTGGTTGATCTGACTGAGGGGTGTGGGCCGCCACACGCCCGGTCGGAGAACCAAATCAAGTTGGGAAAATGGCTAAGTGTAAGTTAGCCAGCTGGTCGGTCCGACTGAGGGGTGTGGGTCGCCACACGCTCGGTCGGGGAACCAAACCAAGTTAGGAAATTGGCTAAGTGTCAGTTAGCCTGATGGTTGGTCCGACTGAGGGGTGTGGATCGCCACACGCCCGGTCGGGGAACCAAACCAAGTTAGGAAATGGCTATGTAAGTTAGCCTGATGGTTGGTCCGACGAGGGGTGTGGATCGCCATACGCCCGGTCGGGGAACCAAACCAAGTTAGGAAAATGGCTATGTAAGTTAGCCTGATGGTTGGTCCGACTGAGGGGTGTGGATCGGCCACACCGCCAGGGCTGGGGTCCGGGGAACCAAACCAAGTTAGGAAAATGGCTATGTAAGTTAGCCGGCTGGTCGGTCCGACTGAGGGGTGTGGTCGCCACACGCCCGGTC
>JAGFNQ010000393.1:64034-87815 GCA_024364735.1 Boesenbergia rotunda
ATATTGCACGGCTCTCTTTCTGAGCATCCGAGCCTCCTCCCGGTCGGATGGTACTTCTCCCCTGGTCAAGAATGCAATCAATGGAGTTCTCCAATCGGTCTCCAATTCGATCTCTGCTTGCTGCTCAATTTGCATGACGAATAAGGCATGGCAGGCCGGCCGAGGGACCACCCAAGCTCCGACTGCGCTAGCTAATTTGGCTAGCTCATCCGCTTTCAAGTTACTTTCCCGAGGGATCTTCTGTAAGAGTACCTCCCTGAAACCCGCCTTCAGCTGTTCATAAGCATCGATGTACTCTTGCAGCCAGCTGCTGTTGTCTTCGAAATTACCGGCTAGTTGCTGTATGGCAAGTTGCAAATCTGAGTATAGCCACACCCGAGTGGCGCCGACATGCCGGGCGGCTTGCAGACCGGTTAGAAGTGCTTCATATTCAGCTTCATTATTAGTCGCCTTGTGTTCTAGCCGCACGGACAGGTGTAACCGTTCTTCTTCGGGTGAAACCATGAGAACGCCGATTCCGCTTCCTTGTCGAGAAGATGCCCCATCAACGTACACCTTCCATACGCCCTCGGCTTCGTCGGGATGCCATTCCGTGAGAAAATCGGCTAAGGCTTGAGCCTTGATAGCCGGTCGGGGTTGATATTGTATGTCATACTCACTCAGCTCGGTTGTCCATTTGACTAGCCGCCCTGAGGCGTCTGGGTTAGTGAGCACCCGACCCAAGTTACTGTTAGTCAATACAGTAATTGGGTGAGATAAGAAATATGGTCTGAGTCACCGGGCGGCTAAGAATAGTATGTAGCCTAATTTTTCGAGTGTCGTGTACCGACACTCGGCTCCTTTAAATAAGTGGGCAAAGAAGTACACCGGCCTTTGCTAAGTTTTTTCTTGCCGGGCCAGCACCATGCTGCTCGAGTCGGAGGAAGCCGCTAAGTATACATATAAATTCTCATTCGGCTCCGGCCGGGAGAGTGTCGGTAGCTCAGACAGATAAGCTTTCATCTCCTCGAAGGCCCTGTCACATTCTGCGTCCCACTGAAATTTGGTGGCCCGGCGTAAGGTCTTGAAGAATGGTAGACCTCGTTCGGCTGACCGGGAAATGAACCTTGACAAGGCCGTTATCCGCCCCATCAGCCGTTGAGCTTCTCTGAGATTCCTTGGAGGCGGCATCTCAATGATGGCCTTTACTTTGCCCGGATTTGCTTCGATTCCCCGCTCGGTAACTATATAGCCGAGGAACTTCCCGCTTCGAGCCCCGAATAGACATTTGGCCGGATTAAGCTTCAGGCCGAACCGCCGTAGAGTTTGGCAAGTTTCTTCAATGTCGGGGATTAGTTCTTCTGCCCGGGCAGTCTTGATCAGAATATCGTCGACGTATACTTCAACGTTACGCCCCATCTGCGACCAGAACACCTTGTTCATCATTCTTTGGTAGGTGGCGCCCGCATTCTTGAGGCCGAACGGCATGACGGTGTAGTAGTAGGTGCCGTCAGCCGTGACGAAGCTAACCTTCTCCTGATCAGCAGCAGCCAGCGGGACTTGGTGGTATCCCTGGTACGCATCCAACATTGATATGAACTCGCTGCCGGCCGTCGAGTCCACCATTTGATCGATCCGTGGAAGTGGGTAGCAATCCTTCGGGCATGCCCGATTGAGGTCTCGGAAATCAATGCATACCCGCCACTTGTCGTTGGGTTTGGCCACCAGCACCACATTGGCCAGCCAGGCAGGGAACTGGACCTCCCGGATGTGTCCTGCCTCCAGCAGTCTCTCCACCTCCGCCCGGATGACTTGATTCTGGGCGGCGCTGTGGTCCCTTTTTCGCTGCTTCACTGGCCGCGCACCCGGGTGCACGTGCAATTGATGCTCTGCTACTTCCAGTCGGACTCCCTTTAAGTCTTTCGCCGACCAGGCAAATACGTCTTGATTTCGAGCGAGGGAGTCGACTAGGGATTGCTTCAGCTCCTCAGAAAGTCCTGCAGCAATTTGTATCTTGGTATCTTCCCGCCCGGGCAAAAGTTGTACCTCTTCTTTGTCCTCCCGCAATTCTGCCCAAGGGGAGGCTTGCACCATGTTGCAACTGCTTCCTGCCCGCCTTGCTTTCTGACCTCCCGAGCGGACATCATCAGCGTAGCAGCGCCGGGCCACGGTCTGATTGCCCTTCACCTCGCCGACCCTGTCGCCGACCGGAAACTTCACCTTGAGGTAGTAGGTAGAGACTACCGCTTTGAATTCGTTGAGAGCCGACCGACCGAGAATGGCGTTGTAGGCAGCTGGCGCATCCACAATCAGAAACGTGGTCCATCGGGTTCTCTTGAGTGGCTCTTCTCCAAGTGAGACGGCTAGCCGTATCTGTCCGATCGGCTGTACTTCGTTCCCCGTGAATCCGAACAGGGGAGTAGCCACCATCTCCAACTGCGATAATTCAATTTGCAGTTGATCAAAAGCTCGTTTATATAAAATGTTTACCGAGCTGCCGGTGTCCACAATGGTGCGGTGGACTTCGTAATTGGCGATGACAGCCGTGATGACCAACGGGTCGTCGTGCGGCACCTCCAATCCTTGTAAATCCTGCGTCCCCCAGCTGATTTGGGGCCCTTGAGCTTGAGAGGTGCTGACTCCGACTTGGTGAATTTCCAGTCGGCGCACCTGCGTCTTTCTGGCTCGGTTGGAGTCGCCTCCGGTCGGACCGCCGGAAATCACATTGACGCCTCCTCGGACGGCGTTCTGGTGATTCGCTTGATCTTCGTCAAGTTCCTCCGCCTCTTCCTGCTCGGGCTGAGGAAACAATTGCCGAGCGGCGGGGGTATCACGCCTTTGTCTTTGTTGGGTTGTGGCTCCATGACCACGCCCGCGCCCCTGCGGGGTTTGTCATCCTTGACCCCTGTCGAGTGGGGTCCGAGCTCTGCCGCCCGCTCGGCAATCTTCAGTGTTGTGCGTATTACACTGGTGAAACGCACAATACGGTGCCCATCTGTTGGGCCAATTCCCCTGTGCCACCTGCACTTGCTAGGGTCTTATTCCCGGCCAATCGGCCGGTCGGGGACTGCGAATCGGCCCTCCTGGCGATCTGTTGTGTTGAGGTGCGGGCTGTGTGCTAACTATCACTTCCTTCCTTCGGGCGGCTTGCGCTTCCTCTACATTGATATACTTAACAGCCTTCCCGAGCAGGCTGTCGAAATCCTTTGGTGGCTTCCTGATCAGGGATCGGAAGAAGTCACCTTCTTGGAGTCCTTGCGAGAAAGCTGTGACCAGTACTTCTGGCGTGGTATTGGGCACCTCTATAGCTACTCCATTGAACCTCTGGATGTAGGCCCGGAGTGATTCTCTCGGACCTTGCTTCAGAGCGAACAAATTGAGGCTGGTCTTATGATGCCTCCAACTGCTTGCAAAATGTTGCAGAAACAGCCGCTTCACTTCTGCGAAACTCCCGACCGATCCACCCGGGAGTCCGTCGAACCATCGTTGAGCCTGCCCGGAGAGGGTTGTTAGGAAAGCGTGGCATTTGACGCCCTCGGGTATTGATGCAACAAGGCGGCGCTCTCAAACTTCATGACGTGCTCCTCGGGGTCACTGGCCCCCGAGTACTCAGGCATGGTGAAGAACCGTAGATGCTTGGGGACGGGATCTCCAAGAATTTGTGGAGGGAAAGGGCTGTGAGTCGGATAGGCCACAGCGGGGTCGGCCAAACCTTTCCCTTTATCTGGGCGCGCCTGACGCGCCAGGCTGGACGCTGAAGCTTCGGTTGGGGCCGAGTGGGCCTCGTTCCGAAAAAGTGCTCGGGGATAATTCGGAATGAAGGGGTCGGGCTGAGCAGCCATACCTTCCGAATTTCCCCGTATAGAGGGCCCAGGGGGCCGGGCCCCTTGACTACCGGTTGGCGGATGCGATTGTTGTGCCTTCTGTGTCCGGACAGCCATCAGCATTTCATATTCTTCTGGCGAAAGAGTAACCGTCAGTGGATTGGGGTTTTCCATTCTTCGCTCTCGATCAGGCAGAAAGCCCTCCTTCTAGCGCCAAATTTGATCCTGTCGCCGAGCGAAATGGAACCGCAACCGGATGACGATGTAGAGAGGAGTGACGTGGATGCCGACGGGATGTCCTCGCTCCAGAATGACTCAGCAAGTGGGGGGGATCCTCCGACCGAATGGAAGAAGAAGTAGCCTGGTGGATCTCCAACGGGATGACCTGAACCTGCTGGAGAAGATGACCGTCGGAGGGCCTTGCCGGGACGCTTCCCGGCTAGGTTGCTAACGGTCATCTTCTCCAGCAGGTTCAGGTCATCCCGTTGGAGATCCACCAGGCTACTTCTTCTTCCATTCGGTCGGAGGATCCCCCCCCCCACTTGCTGAGTCATTCTGGAGCGAGGACATCCCGTCGGCATCCACGTCACTCCTCTCTACACCGTCATCCGGTTGCGGTTCCATTTCGCTCGGCGACAGGATCACATCCTATAATGACTTGTTTAAACTTTTAGAGACCTTTGCTTGAGATGTTTACAATGATTATTGTTTTCTCCGTATAATGGATGAAATGAAATATGTACCAAAGATATTATCAAGGACCTTGAGTGATACTTTCAATGCACTTACAAAAATGTCTAGTTGATACTTAGTTATAGATTATCTATTCTTATAGATTATCATATAAGAATAGAGATCAAATATTTTAGAAAATAATCACTTGAAGAGCAAAATTCTTCCTATCTAGGGAGACCACTCAATCATTATAATTCGGTTTTTTACCAAAGGGTATATTTAAGAATTGGTATTTATCAAAAGGTGTATCATGGTTCACTTTTACCAAAGGACGCTCATTTTAGTGAACTTTCTCTTATACCTCTCTCGCCAAGAACTGTCTTTCTCTTTCTCTTTCTCAGTAACGAATTCTGAGACAATCGAACATGTTTTTTCAGAATTTTCATTTTAAAATAATATATTATGAAATCGGCTAAAAAACGTAAGGTAAAGAAAGAAAAAATATTTCAGTTAAAAAAACATCTCTTCCAACATGATTTCAAAAATATAAAGAGATGATTTTTTATATTTGATTAATATAAATTAATATATTAAATAATATTTAATAAATATATTAATATATAAAAAGTCTATCAAAACACGTAATTTCATATTCAAACGCAGGGCCTGAAGTCACGCTAGGAGGGTCTGAACACAGATATATTCAGGCCCTCCTTGGGCCTGAAGTTAAATGATTTCAAGCCCTGCGTGCACTCAAAACCAATTGAAATGACCCAAAAAATCTAAATAGAGATATCAAGTATGGAGAAATCCAAGTATCCTAGGTTCATCAGTGGGTTTTCACCGAAACCCACTGATTCATCCTAGAAAACTTCTATTACAACATAATTTATAATCATTAGAAGTTTGGACACCAAAAATACCATCTCCTAGCTCATATCTAACTATTGATATTAGGTTTTGAGAAATCCAAATATCCTAGGTCCATCAATGGATTTTGGTAAAAATCCATTGATACACCTAAAAATCTCCTATTGCAACATAATTTATAATCATTAGAAGTTTGGGCACCAAAAATATCATCTCCTAGTTCAACTCTAACTATTGATATTGGGTTTTGAGAAATCCAAATATCATAGGTCCATCAGTGGGTTTTGGTGAAAATCCACTGATAGACCTAAAAAACTCCTATTGCAATATAATTTATAATCATTAGAAGTTTGGACACTAAAAATACCATCTCCTAGAACTATTGATATTTTTATTTAATTTAATAAATCATGATTAAATATTATAAAAAATATTTTTAAAATAAGAAAATTTTGAGTGCACGCAGGCCCTGAAGTCATTTGACTTCAGCCCCAAGGAGGGCCTGAACACATCTGTGTTCAGGCCCTCCTAGCGTGACTTCAGACCCTGCGTTTGAATATAAAATTACGTGTTTTGATAGTTTTTTTATATATTAATATATTTATTAAATATTATTTAATATATTAATTTATATTAATCAAATATAAATTATCAAGTATGGAGAAATCCAAGTATCCTAGGTCCATCAGTGGGTTTTCAATGAAACCCACTAATTCATCCAAGAAAACTCCTATTGCAACATAATTTATAATCATTAGAAGTTTGGACACCAAAAATATCATCTCTTAGCTCAAATCTAACTATTGATATTGGGTTTTGAGAAATCTAAATATCCTAGGTCCATTAGTAGATTTTCACAGTGGGTTTTGGTGAAAACACATTGATAGATCTAAAAATCTCCTATTGCAACATAATTTATAATCATTAGATGTTTGGACACCAAAAATACCATCTCCTAGCTCAACTCTAACTATTGATATTGGATTTTGAGAAATCCAAAAATCCTAGATCCATCAGTGGGTTTTGGTGAAAACCCACTGATAGACTAAAAGACTCCTATTGTAACATAATTTATATCATTAGAAGTTTGGACACCAAAAATACCATCTCCTAGAACTATTGATATTTTTATTTAATTTAATAAATCATGATTAAATATTATAAAAAATATGTTTTTAAAAAAAAATTTGATTGCAAGCAGGGCCTGAAGTCATTTGACTTCAGGCCTAAGGAGGGCCTGAACATATCTGTGTTCAAGGCCTCCTAGCGTGACTTCAGGTTCTACGTTTGAATATGAAATTACGTGTTTTGATAGATTTTTTTATATATTAATATATTTATTAAATATTATTTAATATATTAATTTATATTAATCAAATATAAAAAATCATCTTTTTAAATTTCTGAAATCACGTTCTAAGAGATATTTTTTTAACTGAAATATTTTTTTTCTGTACCTTATGTTTTTTAGCCGATTCCATAATGTATTATTTTAAAATGAAAAGTCCGAAAAAGCATGTTTAATTGTCTCGAAATTCGTTACTGAAAAAGAGAAAGAGAAAGACAGTACTTGACGGGAGGGTTATAAGAGAAAGTTTACTAAAATAGATACGCCCTTTGGTAAAAATGAAATCATAGTATACCTTTTGATAAATATCAATTCTTAGATACGTCTTTCAGTAAAAAGCCGATTATAATTTATTCTCTTTTATCTCAATATGAAGTAAACGATGAAGAGCATGAAGATAAAGAAGTCACCTTCTTGTCACATTGAGAGATGCTTTCAACATTGCCTAAACTTTCAGAGACTTTGAGCATACTAAGCACAACACTAAAAGAGGGTTCTTGAAATATAGCAACCTTTACTAGCTCAATGTTCTCCATGAGCTTTTATAATCTTGGACCAATGAGCGATGTAGTTTGCTTTATTGTGCCACCAACAGCTAACTAGGAAGTTAATTCAAAATTATATCTAGTCGACCACTCGTACCTTTAATTAAGTATATTCAAAATTATACCGAGTCTCATAAGTATAATCATACTTTTAAAAATGGATTTAATAGTTTAAATTAAGAATTATAGATTTTTAAAATTTTTACAATTTTAAAATAATTTGTTCAAGCTCATTAAAAAATCTAGGTCGGTCATACTTACTCACAAATACTATTAAAGATTTCTTAAGACTCCTGACTCCCCTAGATGTCAAATTTTTTAAATTTTAAATAGTATATGACTATATATCAATAAGTTTAAAATTTCTTTATGACTTTAAGTATCTTAGAAATATTTCGAATAAAATTTTTGCATTGCTTACATTATTCATGCCCTTAAACATGAATTTCGCAGCCCAAATAGAAGCAAAGGGTTGAGTTTTTAAAATTGATACAACTTTAAATTATTTTATCATAAGCCGATTACTATCACATAATGGGAGCATGAAAAATTTAACAGTCAATTGGGTAATAACTATCCATATAATCAATTTTTTTTTTATAAAAGGGTGTCAATAGTCAATTGGGTAATAACTATCCATATAATTATTTTTTTTTATAAAAGGGAGTAAATAGATTTTTGAATTGATCAAAAATTCATATTATTTTCATGTTTATCAAAGAGCACACAGAATTACATTCTTTTCCTATTCTACCCTTCTGACAAAATGGGTGTTTGATTTGCTCCATTTTTTATTTTTATTTTTTAGAAAATAATATTTTTTTATTTTTTAGAAAATGACTTTCTTTAATTCTTTAATTTTTCAGAAAACGCTATATCTTTTTCTGAAAAATAAGGTTGGAAAATGCAAACCAAATATGTTTTCCAAGAAATCACATTTTCTAAAAAAAATGAAAAACAAACCTACCAAACCACCCCTTAACTTTTTCTCATTCTTTTCTTCATTTTCCTATCCTCTCTTCTTTTTTCCCTTTTATATTTGCATGCATGCATTAACGTGGGCCCCATAATATTTAAAATTTAATTAAATATCTTAGCCAAGAGAAGAACCATGAGCCTGATATGTACCATATCAGGGCATGTTGAGCCTGATATATATTAGTGGGCTGATTCTTTCGATAATTTTTTAACAACTCTAGAGAAGTCGAAATAAATAATTAACGACATCATTGGACTCTTTAAAACTTCATAAATCCACAGATCCTGAAATAGTTGCAATTTGAAGTCTTTAGAATGATCAATAAGTTTTGACCGAAACCCACTGATGGACTTATACAAGTCTAATTGGACACATTTTCACCTCATGTAGATTTATGGGGTTGCAAATAGTTTCACGGTGTAATTCATTGCTTATTTTGACTCCTTGAGAGTTGTTAAAATATTATCGAATGAATTAGTCTATATCAAGCCCACATTGGGTGTATATCAGACTCAATATGGGTATGATATGATATATATCAAGTTCAACGTGGATTTTGATATAGTACATATCAAGCTTATGATCCTTTTCTTGGTTAAGATATTTAATTAAATTTTAAATATTATAGAGTCCACTTTATGCATGCATACAAATTTAAAAAAATAAAAAAATTAATTTTATCATAAGGATAAAATAGAAAAAAATTATAATTAAATCTTCTGTTTGGTCAATATAAAAGTAATATGCACTTTTTATCAATTTGAAAATTTATATACGTCTTTCAAATAAAAAGTTACAATAGTCGATTAATGAGCGATGGATGATCGATTATTAGTTAAGGAGTATAATAAAAAATAATTATGTGTTTTTCTAAATATAAAAAATGAATGCGTATTTTAATATTACGAGTAAACATAATTTATATATTTTTAAAAGATTTGTTTTCTCCGTATTTTATATTCTTTCGCGATTATAAATTTTAACAGTTATTTATCTAACCGATCGACAGATTTACTAGTTACAAGTTACAACTAGATCTCGATTTTTCTTTGGCCAGTAGATTTAGACATGCACCTAACAAATCCACAAATATACAATATAAACCCCCCAGCCGAGCCCTGCCTTTTCCGCACCCTTCTTCACCAATCTAGGCGCTGCTTTCTGCTCTCTTCCGTCCTCTGGATCCCAGTCCTCTCTTCGTGACTGGCAGCGCAGGGTGCAGTGCAGAGCCCTTCCCTTCCTGTGCTTGTTGAACGAGGAAGCATGAGCAGAGAAGGAGACAGCCTCAAACTCTTGAAAACGCAGGTTAATTACTTTTTCTTTCTTAATTTCACCGTCTGTTTAATTGCTTCTGCTCCTCGATTAAATGCCTTCGGGGACGCTCTGTCGTTTCCTCACTGACTGCAGGTCTGCGTGATGAGAGTGAACATATGCTGCGAGGGGTGCCAGAGGAAGGTGAAGAAGGTGCTCCTCAAGACTGACGGTGTGCGCCCGCCCTGCGTGTTTTTTTTTAAAGAATTCCCTTTTGCAGACCTTGCGTTGCAGTTTGTTTGTAAATGTTGGATTTTGATTGGAGCGCAGGAGTGCAGAATGTGAGTATCAGTGTGGAGGAGAGGAAGGTGACCGTGACAGGAAGTGTCGAGCCGGACGTCCTGGTCAAGAAGCTCAACAAGTCCGGGAAACATGCGGAGCTGCTGTCTGTTAAGGGCGGCGGCGGCGGCGGTGAAAAGGGGCAGAGCCTCACTGGGCTGCTCCAGAAGCTGCAGCTTGAGCATCAGATGAAGGAAAATGTAAAGGCCCAAAAGGAGGTCGGCGGCGATGGCGGGAAGGAGCAGAAAGGCCAGCCGGTGGCAGAGACGCAGCAGGAGGGCAAAGGGTTCAAAGATTTCAAGTTTCCAAGTTTCAAGGACCTCAAGAACCCATTCAAGAAGGACAACAGCAAAGCAGCAGCCAAACTGGATCCTTCCTCCAGGGAGGAGCTTGATGATGGCAGTGACCTTGATGACGATTTCGATGATTTCGATGACGAGGACGATGAGGAGCTCAGCGACTTGGATGAGTACTCTGATGATGAGCTGATAATGAAACCAAAAGCTAAAGATAAGGGAGGAGAGAAGGGAATTAATGGTGGTGGTAAAAATGGTGGGGAAGGAAACAACAACAACAAGAACAAGGGTGGCAATGGCAATGGAAATGGCAATAGCAACAGCAATGCTGGGAGCCATATTGCTCATGATGGCGGACCATCATCCAACAAGGGCGGTGGGAGCAATAATGTCAAGGGAGGGGGCCTTCCAATAGGCCAACCTCACATGATGGGTCAATTTGGTAACATGCAACCGCCCATGGGCCTAGTGGGGACCAATAATGCTCAGGGCCCTCCGGCCGGAGCCTACTTCCCGCCGGAGACCATGTCCGGAGGCGCGAACCCTTACCAACAGCAGTACCTACAAGCACTCATGCAGCAACAGCAGCAGCAGAGGATGATGATGAACGGACCGGCCGCCTTCCAACCAATGGGCTACGGATACGGCCCGCAGCCGATGTATGCGCCGCAACCGCATCCATACACCATGTTCAGCGACGAGAACCCCAACGGTTGCTCGATCATGTGAGGAAGAAGGGAAACAGCAATGGCAAGCTTGGTCCTACCATGAAAATTAAGAATAAGAACATGGAGAGAGTTGCAAACTGAGTGTCTAGAATATGGTTATTCTTTTTAGTTTCATATATGTTTAATTTGTATAATGATTTCGAATGTCTTACTGAAAATCATGGTCCTCTAAATGGGTGAGTTCACTAGCCCTTGTGCTTGTCGTGCTTGTGGACATTGTGGTGGGTGGCCATCTCGAGTTAGGTTGGCAACCTAACTTGCATTTGCTTGATGCATTTGGACACTCCAAGATCGGCATGATGGAAGATGAGATATTTTAATCAAAAGATGCGTCCTCTTGTTTTTCAATGGCAGTCAAGTATCTAATTTATGTCCATTAAATTTAGGATGACTTGGTCGGCCCTATGAAATTTTTTTACCATCTATTAAAAAAAATTTATCTATTAATTTATCGAAGTTAGAATTCGATCCTTAAATGCTTCCGAAAAATAAAAAGTCATGCTACCAATGCTACCACTACACTATTGTTCTGGGCAAAAAAAAAAAAAAAATTGAAAAAAATGTATCCTCTTTATTTGAGGGAGCAAGGACAAAGATTGAGTTTGATTTAGGGTTAGGGTATGGTTGAAGAAGTGACACCCACTCATTAAGAAATAGGCCATCCAATTCATTTTCGGTAGATTTCCTCTCTCCCATTAAGGGAGAGCTATCTTTTTGGAAGGGCAATGATATTATGATTTTTCAGGCAATTGAATGGCCGGCATTGGAGGATATCTTATAATGAATATCTGTACTTGATTGTTAAATCAGTGATCCTTTCTTAGTATTTTAGTTACCTATCTTATTCAATTCTGGCGTGGTTACTAATGGGTTGAAGGAGCGAAGTTGGGATTGTGATATTGTTGGAAATATAGTGTGAATGGAAAGAGAGGTGGTGAGACTTTAGTCCCATATTGAAACTTTCTAGTGAATGGAAAGTGAGGGGGAGAATAAAGATGCTCCATTGTGAATAGAACTTTAGTCCTACATTGGGAGTCTCTAAGCATAAATGTTGGTTTATATTGTTTCACAAGCATAATAGTTGTGAACAAATGCTAGGGGATAGACTCTCTTTCACGCGTGGGTGCGCGGGGGGGGGTAGGGGTACAAATCTAGGGCCCGAATTTGTACTTAACCAAGTGAACTCGTGTGCTTACATGACCTGTGCGCGTCGAATGTCCGACCGGTCGGGGCAGGTGGCAGTAGAAGATGCTCTTCTACCTGACCACGCTCAATCTGGCTCGGTTCTTAACCGAGGACCGCTGAGGTGGAGGCTTAGACTCATTCTGAGTGCCTATGCCGAAACTATATCCTCAATTATCTGGCCAACTCGCTGTATGCTGTGTACAGCACGAAGAGAACGACTAAAGAGCTATGAGAGTCCTTGGACAAGAAATACAAGTCGGAGAACGCAGGGGCCAAGAAGTTCATCGTGGGTCGATTCTTGGACTACAAGATGGTTGCAGGGGCCAAGAAGTTCATCGTGGGCCGATTCTTGGACTACAAGATGGTTGACTCTAATACAGTGATCAGCCAAGTCTAGGAGCTTCAGGTGATCCTATATGAGATCCACTCAGAATGTATGGTTCTGAGTGAAACCTTCCAAGTGGCAGCCATCATTGAGAAACTGCCTCCCGACTGGAAGGATTTCAAGAACTACCTGAAGCACAAGCGGAAGGAGATGAACGTGGAGGAACTCATTGTTAGACTTCACTTCGAAGAAGACAACAACGGTTTGGAGAGAAATATGTTCTCTCAGGCTACTGTAAAAGCCAACGTGGTCGAGCACGAACAGAGCTCGAAATGGAAGAATTCAAAATCTTCCAAGCTGGGACCCAGAGGAGGCATCACCAAGAAGTTCACTGGGAAGTGCTACAACTGTGGCCGAGTTGGCCACAAATCTTCGGAATGCAAGAAACCAAAGAAGAAGCAGGAGATCAACCTGAACAGGGACCAGAAATGGAAGACCTCTGTGTCGTGGTCTCCGAATTGAACCTGGTAGGTTCAAACCCGCGGCAATGGTGGATCGATACTGGAGCCACCAGACATGTGTGCTGCAATAAGGAGCTGCTCCATAATTTTGAAAAAATTAGTGGAGAGAAGCTGTTCATGCGGAACTCGACAACCTCGGACATCATGGGCCAAGGAAAAGTTGTGTTGAAGATGACCTCGGGCAAGGACCTCACTCTAACTAATGTGTTGTATGTTTCGGAGATTCGAAAGAATCTAGTGTCCGGATCATTATTAAGCAAGCATAGCTTTCGCATTGTGTTTGAGTCCGACAGAGTTGTACTATCGAAAAAGGGAATGTTTGTGAGAAAGGGCTATGTATCTGACGGGCTGTTTAAGCTCAGTGTAATGACCATTAGGCCTAAGATAAATAAAATTGAGAGCTCTTCTGTTTATATGCTTGAGTCTTCTTGTTTATGGCATAGTAGACTAGGACATGTGAATTACGATGTGATTCGTAGATTAATAAACATGCAAAGCATACGGACATTCCACCTTGACCCGAAACACAAGTGTGAGACTTGTGTTGAAACGAAGTTGACAAGGTCATCCTTTCAACACGTTGAAAGAAGCAACGAACCACTTGACCTAATTCACACCGACGTATGTGACCTTAAAGGTATACCGACACGTGGTGGGAATAAGTACTTCATTACTTTTGTAGATGATAACACAAAATATTGTTATGTGTATCTTCTCAAAAGCAAAGATGAAGCTATAGAGGAATTCATTCTATATAAGAATGATGTTGAAAACCAACTTAATAAGAAGATTAAGGTGGTTCGAAGTGACCGAGGCGGTGAATATGTATCACCATTTGTGGAGTTGTGTGCTGAACATGGGATCAGACATGAAACAACAGCTCCTTATACCCCTCAGCAGAATGAGATTGTTGAGCGAAAGAATTGAACTTTTAAGGAGATGATGAATGCTCTTCTATTGAGCTTTGGACTGCCAGACTCCATGTGGGGGGAAGTTATGTTAACAGCTAATTACCTTTTAAGTAAGGCCCCTCGAAAGAAAATAGATAAGATCCCTTATGAGTTGTGGAATGGAAGATGACCATCCTACAAATACTTGCGAATGTGGGGGTGTCTTGCCAAAGTTTTGGTACCTGATCCGAAAAGGGTTAAGATAGGACCAAAAACTGTTGATTGCATATTTATTGGATATGTACATAACAGCAGTGCATATCGATTTTGTTGGGATCGGGTGCATGTTGACATGGATGCGGGTTCGTAATTTTAAAATTAATTACGTGCAGCGGAAGGTTTAGCATAAATAATTTCTCAAATTATTTAACCACACATCTAAGCATGCAACTTTATCTAGTGTAGACATGATCATATATTTAATCTTTTGTAGAAATGTAAACTAATTTACGTATTACCTCGCGTAACTCGAAGGAAGGGACGAGATCCAACCGTAAGCATCCCTCGGAAGCTCCGCCTCTATTCGCGTCCACGCCGAGTATCTTCGGGATGACTTCGCAAAGCCACGAGTTTCATGTTCTCGATAACTACTAGATTCTCCGAGAACGCGACAAAAACCAAGAGAGAAGTAATCACATCGGAAAAACTCACCACTAAGGTTGGCCGGAATCACAATTCCGACGAGAAGGAGGAAGACGACTTGCGCCCAATCCCAAGGTGATGATGGCCGGAGAGGAAGATCGTCCCAACGGAAGAACTTCGTCGCCTCGGTGCTTCTCCTTGTACTCACGACAAGAAGAAGGGAGAAGAGACTTTGTGGCCGGCCAAGAGAAAGAAGGGAGGAGAGGGAGAGAGCCCAGGCAAGAATACTTCGATTGATTTCCAAGCCTTGCCTTGGATCCTTTATATAGTGGCCTCTCAACCGCCAAGTTTCTTTTTTCTTATGGAATAAATTTTCTATGACTTATTCCATCATGCCAAGTCTTGATTTTATATCATGGTTAAAATCATATTTTAATTCATGATAAAAATCAACCAAGTCTCTTTTTCTTATGGAATAAATTTTCTTATCATGGTAAATCAATCCATGATTGATTTTATAAAATAAAATAAACCAATTCATGGTTCATTTTAATTTCCATGAAAAATAAACCAAACCTTGGTTTATTATAAAAAAATTTATATCATCCATAATTTTATAAAACAAACCACACTTGGTTTATTTTATAAATTGAACCAAACCTTGGTTTTCTCCCTTTGTTGTGGTCGGCCAAGCAAAGAGGATGGAGACCCTCTTTGGCCGGCACATCCAAGCCAAGCCCCAATGAATTAAACTCATTTAATTCATCTATTAAATCTTCAAAAGACTTAGCCATTTTACGCTTCCGATGCGTCTCTGATAAATTCAGATTCGACTTATCGTTTGGCTCAACCAAACCTAATATCTCTTGATTGGAAAATCCAATTTTCAACTCGTTTTAAATCCCTTGGATTACTCGTAGTGCGTGTGACTAAATAGACTTTCGATTTATGTTGGTCGTCTATAATTAACCAATTATAGAACGATCATGAGTGGCACCTAGTAGTACATCATGATCCCCAATTAATCGAAAGATCAACGGTTTACCTCAGAAACTATTCTGAAACCCTTCAACATCTTTAATGAATCGTGCCCCATTCCCTTCACCATCTTATACCCACTTGGTTCAGGATATGGTCTATGTGTGTCAGTCCCCACTAGGCTGACTACGTCACACCTAACCCAAGTAACGTTTTTTCGTCCTACGGATTCTAATTACTCTCATGTATTTAAGAGATTCATACTCTGAACATGTCATGCTCTGGCCAGAGGATTCGAGTAACAATCCGATGATAGGCCTTGGGTATACATTTCCTCGCAAGGAGTGGTGAATCCTTTGTAGGTTGTCCAAACATCTTCGGGCACTTCGGCTTATACCCAATCATCCTGGGTCCACACCTCCTTGGAGATGCTTGCTTAAGATGTCAAAGTATAAGTCTTCATGACCAAGATGACTTGAACACCGCAAGTCAAAGGAACATCGCACTTAAGCTACAGTAAGAACTTCATTGACATATCTATATGTAGACTACCATATGAAGTTTTATAGCCAGTCACTCCAATGAACTAGTTCCCTTAACTATCATTCATGATTATCTCCGGACATCCCAATGTCACCAGCCAGTGAGAATCAGCTGATTAGAGAATAACTCATGCTAGTCTCAACAGAATTGATAGTGTCCGTATTTATCAATTCATCGACTAGGGACAATTTCAATACTTCACAATTGCACATGTAGAGATAATCACTAGTTGTGAATTCATCACAAACTCTCTCATGCTGTGAATTGTATTGCGGACATTCAGTAAATGAGTTTAAGATCTCAATCAAATACATAAACATGTATATTCAAATAGTGAATATTCATTTATTAAAGTAAATAATTACAATCATAAGGCGATTGTCTTAGGACACTTTTCTCATGTCACTAACAGGTTTTGTGTTTATGAGTCACAATTACCGGATATATACAAGAACTCGATAATAGAATCGAAAAATGCCTCATTCTTCGAGCATGTGTTTCCATATAAGACCCGAGAGGATGCTAGCTCCTCAAACCGGGTGGAGGAAATACCAGAGGAAGAACAAGAGGATGATGAACCAGTTGAGGCTGCGCCTCGGCGGAGTAAGAGAGCTCGGGTGGAAAAATATTATGGATCATATTTTGTCACTTTCATACTGGAAGGTGAGCCCCAAAGCTACTCAGAAGCTGTGAACTCTTCTGAGCGACCTCACTAGAAAGAGGCAATTGCGTCTGAGATAGAATCTATCTTACAAAATCACACTTGGGAACTTGTAGATCTTCCTCTGGGGAGTAAACCATTAGGTTGCAAGTGGATCTTCAAGAAGAAGAAAAAAATCAGATGACACAATTGACAAGTATAAGGCCAGGTTGGTAATTAAAGGTTACCGACAACAAGAAGGCCTTGATTACTTTGATACATATTCTCCTGTGTCGAGAATAACTTCCATTAGAGTGTTGTTGGCTATTGCTGCTCTATGGAACCTGGAAATACATCAGATGGATGTAAAGACGGCCTTTCTAAACGGAGATTTAGAAGAGGAGATTTACATGGAGCAACCTGAGGGATTTTCTGTGCCAGGACAGACTAACCAGATTTGCAAATTGGTGAAGTCTTTAAACAGCTTGAAATAAGCTCCAAAGCAGTGACATGAGAAATTTGATAATGTCATGCGAGAAGGTGGATTCAAACTTAATGAATGTGATAAATGTGTCTACTCGAAAGCTACAGAAGATGACTTTGTCATCTTGTGCTTATATGTAGATGACATACTTATGATTGGGAGTAATGATAAGATAATCAAATCCACAAAAGACATGTTGAACTCAAGATTTGACATGAAAGACATGGGCCTAGCTGATGTGATTCTAGGAATCAAAATTCTTAGAACAGCTGAAGGACTTGTTCTTAGTCAGTCCCATTATGTGGACATGATTCTTGAGAAATTCACCAATGGTGATACTGCATTGGCATGAACGCCGATAGATACGAGCCAACATCTATCGAAAAATCTAGGAGAAAGTATCTATCAGGTAGAGTACGTAGCTCGGCTATAACCGAGGAGAAAGTATCGAAAAACCAATGGTGATACTGCGTTGTCGAAGGTCAAAGTCGAAGGAAATCAGCTCGGCTATAAATCTCTTGTCCCAAGAAAGTTCCTGTATGCAAGTGTCACCGAGTAAGGAGAGTGGGAGGTATATAACCTGAGTGGGCTAACTCCACGCCCCATCACATATCCCCCTTTTAGTTGGCCTAAAGAGCGAAGTCAAATAAAGTCTGATTTTAATAGCAATTTGGTAAGAAATGTATTTGATATGCATATTCTCTATGATTTTTCGCACTTGGGAAAAAAAACCAATTCTAGGATTATGAGAAATTATAATACTATGTTTTATTTGAATTCAGGCTGATCTAGAAAGAGTATTTTGATCCCTTAATCATAAGAATTCAAATAATGAAAAAATAAATCTGTCCCCGATTAGGGAGAAGAGCTCGATCCTCGATTGTGAGGATTATACCATGTAATGAAAGGAGAAATCCACCCTGACAGGGAGAGAACACTCGATCCCTTGGTTGTGAGGATTATACCAAGTAATGACAAGTCAAATCCCGCCCTAACTAGGGAGAAGGACTCGATCCCTCAATCCCGAGGATTGTACCAAGTAATGAAAAGGCAAATTCCACCTCAATCGTTGAGAGTAAACTTGATCCCTCGATCGTGAGGATTATACCAAGTAACGAAAAGGCAAATCTTGCCCCGATCGTGGAGAGAAAACTATTGGTTAATTGACATTCAAAGATTTGATGTTTGTTTAACAATATGTTTAATTAGTTCTGGTCAAAGTTGACCAAGTTAATTAGAACTCTCAATAGGTTAAGATTGACCTGAGTAAAGGGTGTTGGATTGGGTGGATTAGTTAGAGGGGGTGAATAGACGACCTACAATTAAAATTAATATTTCTCTTGCTACATAAATAGCAAGGACACACAAAAATTAATTAAAAAAAATAATACAAATAAAATAAGAGACTTATAATATACTTGGTTACAACTTGGATGGTTGTTAATCCAAGACAATGATAGCTCACTAAAAGATCTCCTTCTTAGACAAGGTTGGAGACGCAGAAACCCCTTATAGCAGTTAAAAGCTCAAAATGAAAGTACAGAAGTTGATTATAGAGTCTATTATGAAATCTTAATTCTATGGTGTCATTTATAGTCCATTAGGCAAAAGTTACTATTGTTGACGTGACATTGGAAGCACCTCCAAGGAGACCTAAGGAACTTCAATTTGGTTGAAACTTCATCCACTTCACAATGTCTCTTCAACAACTCTATAGTGTTGAAGGTGCCTCCAATATGATTTGAGACGACTTGGCTAATGTTCATACGAAGTGTCTTAGATGACACTCAAGGTGCCTCAGATACTGTTCATGTCACGCCCTTGGAGAGGAGCAGCTGATCCAATATATAATCGAACTGCATTTTCCCTGTACGACGGACAATTTAGAACATTTATACAATACTACGCAGTATATATTTAGCCTCAGAGCTCAAATAAAGGCATATCATATAAAGGAAGACAACCATAACTATAAATCAAAATGTGGACTTACCTAAGCTGCCATCTAGGCAGGTGCGTAGCAAAACCAGATCATACATAGTTCAACATAGGACTCAAAAGTATAATCCATGAAATAATACCACACAACTACATGCCCACGACAAACATGCAGAATGTATGAAATATAACATGCGAAAAATCCAAAAGTAAAACGGAAAACTAGAAATGGACGTCGTCACGAGCATGGGATTGGGAACCGAGCTCCCCTGGCAGACATCAACCTGAAAACAAAAACTTTGGTGAAGGGTGGTGAGTCCAAGCGGACTCTACGAGTATAGAAATAGATATGCATGACAATATAAATAATTATAAAAGCTATGAAGAAACAACATGATACAACCTTTAAGGAATGTAAGAATATGCATAAGTGTTGGAAAAGTATATATATATACCAGAATCTATCTATCCTGCAAGGTGGTATTATCAACCCCTATAGAACAAGTACAACACATAATCCAAGTATGTATATTTTCTGTATGTGCATGTCAACCAAAATGCAGCAATCAAATGTAGCAAACACAAACAAATGCACGATGCATTATATGTTGATGCAATCGACCCTTAAATGATTGGAAGATCATGGTTTTGATGTGTGGGCGAATATGTTCAAAGTTAGAGTGTTATGTTGTATTTGATATGTGTTATTGAGTTTGCAGGACTTTGAGAATCACACATGGTGGGCATATCCGAGGGACGAGAGTCGAGGGAGGAGAGCTCCAAGGGCAAGCCGGGAAATGGATTGTAGGGCACACGTGAAGGGTGGCATGGAGGCAAGTCAAGGGAAGGCTTGCGTGCGCATCCGAGGGACGATAGCCAGAGGAAGAGGACTTCAAGGGGCGAGCCAAGGGAGCACATCTGAAAGCACACGCGAAGGAGAAGGTCCGGAGTGGCTAGAACTAAGCTGGGAGGCAGGGCAGTCGACTGGCCTGGAGGCAGTCGACTGCCAAAACTCACAGAAAGTTCGCAGCCTCGGACCAGTCGACTGCCCCATGGGCAGCCGACTGGTATACCCCGAAACTAGCCGTTGGATAGCCGTTGGCCAGCAGTTAATGCTGGGCCAGTCGACTGCCCTTGGGGCAGTCGACTGGTGCGGGGCTGGATAGTCTGCGAGTCTGTCCTTTTCACCTATAAAAGGAGCACGTTTTTGTACGTGTACGGTACGGTTCCGTACAGTAACGAGGTGTTGTCCAACTGAAAAGTGTTCTTGCTTCCTCTAACTCATTCTACTACATTCTGTAAAGAGGAAGATCGCCGTTGTAAAGGTTTCTCCACCTAAAGGAGATTTTCATAGTGAAAGTGGTGCTCGCGGCGTGGATCCTTGGATTAGTCACCCATCTAGGTGGATACCAAGTAAAATACTTTTGTTAGCATTGTTACATTTTCCTTTGAAATATTATTTCCGCTGCGCTAACAATTCTGTAGAGATCGAAACGATCCGAAAAAGTGCATTCACCCCCGCTTGATGTACCCAAACTAGGTGTCACAAATGTGGGTCTCAAAATTTAGATATGTGTAAGCTGGAAACCCTTTTCGCAATCAAAAATGAAAACCTAGTAAAGGGGCCACAGGTTGTATTTTTCCTAGGGCTAGTTGAGAGTGTTTGATTCGAGCTCAAGTTTATGTGTCGTTAAATGTTTTTGGGTTTCAAATAAAATTTGGGTTTGGGTTGCAATTCAGAAATGAAACACAATGAAAAAGGAAAGAACTCAACTAAACGAATTAAACAAGGTATGACAATTGATGAACTTAACCAGCGAACAACTCAATCAAACGCTTAAACAATTCAAGAAAGCCAATTTGATTTCAAATGCAAGACAAATGCTAAGCAAAGGAATAAAGGCAGTGATGGGAATTCCGGAAACAAACTACTTAGTGACTACACTGCCCTTGATACCAAGGGCAGAAATTAAAATGAACTTGATACAATGAAAAAGAGAAAACTCATGTGCCAATAACTGAAATTAGATGCTTAAACTCTGAAATGGCAATACAGAATTAACACACAGGTCTGAAGGAATTCAGAAACATTGACTGATTAATCAAACTAATCATGGACAGATATGAAATGCAAGCAAACTGATATTGTGTGCAGAAATATAGGAGTGAGATGCGAAATTTCAGAACTGAATTGAATACTATACCAAAGAAGCAATGGAAATCAATTACTCTAAGCTAATGTTCACTTAAGATTCATCAGAGCTAAATCCACATGATACGAATTCAAAAATGAAGACTAGAACATTGAAATCAACACTGAAACTGAAACTGCTAACCAAGAACACTTGATACGCCAGCTGAACACTTGATACACAAGAATTGAAGTGTGGAACAAGCTGAAATAAAGTGCAACTAATCACTAACAAGTATTCTAACTAATGAAAATGCCGAATTGAGACAAATTACAGCTAAAACACATCAGACAACTAAACTTCTGATCTGAAATTTGCAGAAACGGCTGATACGCAATGCAGAAAATAGGTAAAAGTTGATACGCAAGCTCTAAAGCATAAACAAACTGAAATTAAATCTAAGAGTTCACTAACAAGCAATCTAACTACTACAAGTGCAGAAATTAACTCTAATTAGAGCAGAAAACAACTCGGAACATTCAACTACAGCTGATACAGAAATTTCAGAAACAGGACAGATTATGGAAATGAAGTTGCAGCTAATGAACTGAAAATTCCCTAATTAAAACTAATCCTCAACCCTTCCCCAGCTCAAAATCTCCTTGCTCGTCACACAAGGGAAAGCCAAGAACCCCTTCAGCTCCGTAAATCACTGGAAAACAGCTTCAATCGATCGATTCTGCTCAAACTGCGCTCAGCTGGAAAATCCAATCCAATCTCCTCGATCTCAATGGATGGGATTGCGATGATGATTTGAGGACGCTCTGAGCTCACCTGAGGACCCCTACAGAAGGCTCAGATGATCGAAAATGGCTCGCGGATGAGAAACAATTGATTGGATCGCAGAACTGCTGAAACCCTCAAACAGCTCTATCCGGCGTAAATTCGAGCTGAATTCTCCACAGAAGCTTCCTCCAATGACCCAAATCTTGATCCAAGGTTGAAGTTGAGGTGGTCACGCCTTCAAACTAAGGATATTGCAAGCAAAAAACGAAGAACACGATGAAGAAACACTGTTGCGGCGAAGACGCGACGAGGAAGAAGTGTGGCAAAAATTTAATTAAGTACTTAGGAATGAACGGCCCAGATTGATTTGGATGAATCCAACGGTTAAAACTGCTCTGATTTAATCCAAACTTTGATGATGTTGATCAGGGGTCAGGATCTGCCTCGTGGTAGCTCGGATCGTCCAGATTTGCAATGGATAGCTCAGATCAACCTGATCTTTGAATGGACGCTCTAGATCCCTCTGATCTTGATCCAACGGCCGAATGATCTCTGATTTGGATGAAATCTTCAGATCTTGATCAGAGTGCTTGATTAACCCTAACCCTAGCCTGGATCCACTAGATCAGTGGCGGATGGTCCAGATCTTCTCTTTTTTCTCAAATGGATGGTCTAGATCCCCTTGTCTTGATCCAACGACTGGATCTTCTCCAATTTGCCCCTAAACCTCCAAGTCTCATTATGATGATCAGATCTACCTTTCCTCAGCTTGGATCCATCTGATTTGTCCTGGATGATTGAGATCTGCTTAACTTCTGAATGGACAGCTCACAGTTCTTCAGAGCTTGATCGCCTTGATCTGAGCCTGATCCTGACCATTCTTGACCTCGGTCTATGATCCTTTCATGCCTACAAAAATAGATCGACAATTAAGTTCAAAAAATATTTCAAATGTATAAAGATTTACAATAAAGCTCAAAACAGAACTAATCTATGGAACCGAAGATAAATTCAATGTTACGCATGTAAAATGTGGGTCAAACATGGATTTTAACATCTGAAATAATCAATAAAATAACACTTATCAACTCCACCACACTTAGGCTTGAGCGTCTCGCGAAACTACCAAATATGTATCCCCTAGACTCGTTCCAAGCATAGTTAGAAGCAAATGAAAAGAAATTACCTAGGGTTATCAATTCTAAAAAATCTAAGCTCTATGGATTAGTATCTCGTCCTTAAATCAACAACTTAGCCCTTTTCATCCTTCATGAGCCATTGAGATGAATTTAACTCACTAAACCTTTCAAGGGAAGTTTTGGTGGCCCTCTCCTTAAATTCTAACTTCATGATGAAAATGGAGCTCACTCAAACACACATGCTTTTTGCACTACCATAGGCTTGCTTATTATTTACTCTCCACCATTATTCATGATTAGGATCAACATCTACAAAAACAAGTGAAAATCATAGAAAATGGCAAAAATGAAGTGAAAGTCAAGGAAATAGAAAAAGTGATGGAGTGGAAGACTTGAATGCTCAAGGATATTTTCAATGCACTTTGCCCCTCTTGTCAGTCCTCTAGTGAATTCAAAAGTGTGGTGGAGTAAAATTTGAACAATGCCTTTGATTTGGGTGAAGAAACCCCTATGAGTCTCAATGTGCCAAGTTTCCCCTTTTGTGCCAACCTTGCTTCCTTCTTTTTCCCCTTTTCTCTTCTCTTTTTTTTTAGAACGACAAAAATGAATTTCTCTTTATATCAGCTGCTTTCTTTCTCTCTAGTAAAAATCAGATTGGAATTGGAGCAAGGCTTTGATCCGGATGATGAACTCCCTTGTGTGCCATTTTACTTCTTCTCTCTTTTTTTTTCAAGCTGTTTCTCT